>JARSSU010027211.1:0-31932 GCA_029619165.1 Eurosta solidaginis
TTCTCAGTGCGAGTTTAAACTTTAGATTTAAGGTGAAGTCACTATTACTAGATGAAGTTGCATTTGACATTATTCGCCCTCATAAATTTAACTGTGCTTCTTGACTTATCTGCAGCATTGATTTATTTTAGTATCTGCTTTAATTGCTTTCTAAAATATGAAGCGACGAGCAAGAAAATAATGCCTGTGGTCCGAATTGTCTTTTATGGGAGGGGGTGTTACTTGCTTAACCTAAAAGGAAAACTGAATGGCTGGATGGTTCAGAGTATCACATTGCTACAACTAAGAAATATGGAAACATACTGTTGACGTCAATGAGATGATTGACGATCTGAAACAATATCATAAAGTCGCGGATGAGTATATAGGAGGATTTTAACACAAAAACTCGGATTGACGATAAGCGTTGCCAAGATCCAACATTTATCTATGTAAACCAAGCATCAGGAGTTAGACTCATTGAGCACAAAGAGGTAGCTGTTGTAAAAATATATAGCGGAAGAGTTTTACAGCACCGATGCTTCAAAAAACCAGTGCTTAGAAATTTACCTAATAGCAAAAAATAAATCTGTGGCTTATCGGAACTTTATTTTAAACAGCTCTGGCTAAGCCTGGAAACTAGAAAAACTCGTAATACTCCCAGCCGTATAATCGACCCGACAAACATTATTATAACTTTCTCTATCTATCCACCTTTCCTTCCAATTTCCTTTGTTTGCTCTTCACTTTTCTTTCATGTCCTCGTTTTCAATTAGGATATATATTGAGTTTGGCTTTTTTGCTCATTAATTACACTGGTTTGCAGCCAAAATGCACCAGAGACGCCATTATGAAATTCATATGTAAAATCACCCCCTGATTTCCAAAATCAAGGTTATTTTATTTTTAATTCTATGGTAACATTTTTGAGATATTTACAAATAACGGTTTTTCCTATAAAAAAAAATAGGGTCCACTTAATCATATATATCTCAAGAACGAATTGAGCAATTCCAAAACGGTTTAAAGCTTTTAAAAGGTAATAAAATTTTCTATAAACTGTGCATACAGCACTTTTTGCAGATTCAGAGATACGAACAATCATTACGGATTTTTTAATTGTAAAAATATAAAAAAATTTGTATTTTGTGAGGAAGGATTTCGAAAACTTTTTATTTTTTTCAAGATTTGTTTTTTTCTCTCTAAGTTCTGTTTTATTACAAAAAAAAATAAGCTTTCATTCAACAAAATCGATGGACTAATACAAAAGTTATAAGCATTGAAGTAAATATATCCATTTAATACTTAAGTACCCTACTGGTACATATGTGTTAGTATTCGCTAACTAACTGATGTACGAGTATTCGTACAGTCGTTGAAGATATTATGATGAAATTTGGCAGGAACGTTACCCCTATAACTATATGTGTGCTAAATAAAAATTAGCAAAATCGGATGACGAATACGCCCACTTAAAAAAAAGTGTAAGTCAAATTTTAACAAAAATTTAATATCTTTACAGTATATAAGTAAATTGTGTCAACATTCAACTCCAGTAATGATATGGTGCAACAAAATACAAAAATAAATGAAAATTGCAAAATGGGCGTAGCTCCGCCCTTTTTCATTTAATTTGTCTAGAATACTTTTAATGCCATAAGTCGAGGAAAAATTTAACAATCCTTGTGAAATTTGGTAGGGCATAGATTCAATGACGATAACTATTTGCTGTGAAAATGGGCGAAATTGGTTGAGGCCACACCCAGTTTTTATACACAGTCGACCGTCTGTCCTTCCGCTCGGATCTCGCTCGGATCTTTACTAAACTTAGTTCACGTACTTATCTGAACTCACTTTATCTTGGTATAAAAAATGGCCGAAATCCGTCTATGACCACGCCCACTTTTTCGATATCGAAAATTACGAAAAATGAAAAAAATGCCGTAATTCTATACAAAATACGAAAAAAGGGATGAAACATGGTAATTGGATTGGCCTATTGACGGAAAATATAACTTTAGAAAAAAACTTTGTAAAATGGGTGTGACACGTACCATATTAAGTAGAAGAAAATGAAAAAGTTCTGCAGGGCGAAATCAAAAGCCCTTGGAATCTTGTAAGTATTCGTACATCAGTTAGTTAGCGAATACTAACACATATGTACCAGTAGGGTAGTTAAGTATTAAATGGGAATATTTACATGAATGCTTATAACTTTTGTATTAGTCCATCGATTTTGTTGAATGAAAGCCTAGCAAAAAGTGTTGTATGCACAGTTTATACAAAATTTTATTACCTTTTAAAATCTTCAAACCATTTTGGAATTGCTCAATTCGTTCTTCAGATATATATGATTAAGTGGACCCAATGGAAAAACCCGTTATTCGTAAATATCTCAAAAACGTAGAATTAAAAATAACCTTGATTTTCGAAATCAGGGGTCATTTTACATAGGAATTTCATATGGCGTCTCTGGTGCAGAAAAAAAATTGGAATTTGTGATCCAGTGTTATCAACGTAGCAAAATATTACCAAACCTTTTCCCCCCGTCCCTACTACTTTAAAATTCATGATCACATTATGAGGGCCGTCAAAATTTTGTTGTTATACTACTAACTTTATGTGTCTGGTTTTATTGCGTCATCTTATAATCTTCTTATACTCAGCTGAACAAGCTCACAGAGTATATTAATTTTGTTCGCATAACGGTACCCCGTAACGGCACAAACTAATCGAGATAGATATAGACTTCTATATATCAAAATGATCTGGGCGAAAAAAGAAATTCATTTGGCCATGTCCGCCCGTCCATCCGTCTGCCGTAAACAAGATAACTTGAGTAAATTTTGAGGTATCTTGATGAAATTTGGTATATAGGGATATATTCCTGGGCACTCATCTCAGATCGCTATTTAAAATGAACGAAATCGGACTAAACCACGCCCACTTTTTCGGTATCAAAAATTTCGATATAAACCGAAAAAGTGCTATAATTCATTACCAAAGACGGATAAAGCGATGAAACTTTGTACGTGGGTTGACCTTATGACCCAAAATAGAAAATTAGTAAAATTTTGGACAATGGCCGTGGCACCGCCCACTTTTAAAAGAAGGTAATTTAAAAGTTTTGCAAGCTGTAAACTTGGCAGTCGTTGAAGATATCATGATGAAATTTGGCAGGAACGTTACCCCTATTACTATATGTGTGCTAAATAAAAATTAGCAAAATCGGATGACGAATACGCCCACTTAAAAAAAAGAGTGTAAGTCAAATTTTAACAAAAATTTAATATCTTTACAGTATATAAGTAAATTGTGTCAACATTCAACTCCAGTAATGATATGGTGCAACAAAATACAAAAATAAAATGAAAATTGCAAAATGGGCGTGGCTCCGCCCTTTTTCATTTAATTTGTCTAGAATACTTTTAATGCCATAAGTCGAGGAAAAATTTAACAATCCTTGTGAAATTTGGTAGGGCATAGATTCAATGACGATAACTATTTGCTGTGAAAATGGGCGAAATCGGTTGAGGCCACACCCAGTTTTTATACACAGTCGACCGTCTGTCCTTCCGCTCGGATCTCGCTCGGATCTTTACTAAACTTAGTTCACGTACTTATCTGAACTCACTTTATCTTGGTATAAAAAATGGCCGAAATCCGTCTATGACCACGCCCACTTTTTCGATATCGAAAATTACGAAAAATGAAAAAAATGCCATAATTCTATACCAAATACGAAAAAAGGGATGAAACATGGTAATTGGATTGGCCTATTGACGGAAAATATAACTTTAGAAAAAACTTTGTAAAATGGGTGTGACACCTACCATATTAAGTAGAAGAAAATGAAAAAGTTCTGCAGGGCGAAATCAAAAGCCCTTGGAATCTTGGAGGAATACTGTTCGTGGTATTACATATATAAATAAATTAGCGGTACCCGACAGATGATGTTCTGGGTCACATTGGTCCACATTTTGGTCGATATCTCGAAAACGCCTTCACACATACAACTAGGGGCTACTCCCTTTTAAAACCCTCATTAATACCTTTAATTTGATACCCATATCGTACAAACATATTATAGAGTCCCCCTGGTCCACCTTTATGGCGTTATCTCGAAAAGGCGTCTACCTATAGAACTAAGGCCCACTGCCTTTTAAATAATCATTAACACCTTCGTTTGATACCCATATCGTACAAACGCATTCTAGAGTCACCCCTGTCCACCATTATGGCGATATCTCGAAAAGGCGTCCACCTATAGAACTAAGGCCCACTGCTTTTAAAACCCTCATTAATACCTTTAATTTGATACCCATATCGTACAAACATATTATAGAGTCACCCCTGGTCCACCTTTATGGCGTTATCTCGAAAAGGCGTCTAACTATAGAACTAAGGCCCACTGCCATTTAAATAATCATTAACACCTTTCGTTTGATACCCATATCGTACAAACGCATTCTAGAGTCACCCCTGGTCCACCATTATGGCGATATCTCGAGAAGGCGTCCACCTATAGAACTAAGGCCAACTGCCTTTTAAAATACTCATTAACACCTTTCATTTGATTCCCATATCGTACAAACAAATTCTAGAGTCACCCCTGGTCCACCTTTTATGGCGATATCCCGAAATGGCGTCCATCTATAGAACTATGGCCACTCCCTTAAAATACTATTTAATACCTTCCATTTGATACCCCATGTCATACAAACACATTCCAGGGTTACCTTAGATTCATTTTCCTACATCGTGATTTTCCTTATTTTGTCTCCAAAGCTCTCAGCTGAGTACGTAATGTTCGGTTATACCCGAACTTAGCCTTCCTTACTGGTTTTTTGTTTTGAATTTGTTTTATACTTTTTTCTGTGTCTTTTATGCTGACGTTCGGAATATAAGCCAAGTTCCATCTAGCAGAAATCGTTTTTATTGATCACTTATATCTCTTTTTTGAATCAAAATATGCTTTCGATATCGGATCAAACGGGAATATAATAACGATTTTTAAATATTTCGATCCGAGCAAGAGACGTAAAGGTAAAGAGAACTGCAAACAGTACGAATAGTGGGAAACAGTAAACCGCGGGTAGGTAATTCACCATTGGGGAAATGTGGCATGAAATTCTTCAATCCCAAGGCCAAAATTTTTTTTTAATATTATAGCCACAATTTAACTATTTTTAAACATTTTCAATAACTTTTTTGTGAAATTTTAACGAAAACACCCTGTGTTTTGCTAATCTTCAAGTAGGTAATGTGGTGAATTTGCTACCGCCAGTTTGACAATTTCTATTGCTGTCCGTCGTTGGCGATTCTCTATAGCTTTACGTCTCTGATTCGAGCGCTATCTGGCGTGTTATTTTAATTGCATTCTTAGTTTAGTCAGTCTCGTGCTCACCAGCAGCACCAACTCAACATTTCGTTATTAAAACTGTTTGTTAAACGGCCTAATACTACATAAAGCTATGCATATATGTATGAGTGAACATAAAGAACGCGCAGAATTGAAGGTAAATTAAAACATTTGACTCATTTTAATGCATTCTACAATACACAAACAATAGATAAAGCTTTGCTGCAGTGTCTAGGGAATACTTGCGTAAGTTGCAAAATAAAAGCTGGTTATATGTAGGAACTTCTCATAATTTCTCGATTTGAAATTGAAGCTTGCACTTTATGAAATGTATAATTGTTTAATTGTTTGCAGAAGAGTATCAATTAACAATATTTGATATTAAAGTACGTAAATAAACAGATTGTGGAAAAATTCGCAATTAAAACTAGAATTTACTTGTTTACCATTTTTCGATGTTGTTCGAGAGGAAATTTCTTGCAAGTATCGGCATTTTATCTGACAATCCTCGCTGTTCGAATATTAATTTAATTACTGCATTGGCAGTATTATATTGAACTCACGGTTTTTTCTTGTTTGAGTTCGACAAGAAGTCGCAAGCTCTATTTAATATATCTCTAATCTTTAAATACTCGTAAAGCTCCCGAGCTTTTAGACATTCAATTTAATCGCTGTATTGGAGGTATTTTATACGTAGATCTTACGAGATCTTGCGAGACACTTCTTCTCGAAAAATTCGAGAATCGTAAGCTCTACTCAATAGTTCCCTGCTGGTCGTTTGTCATTCATCAACATAAAACGATTTTGTTCACTTTCAGGGAGTTTATTTATGATCCTGGACCAAATTATCTTACTTATAAGTGCAAAAGTTTGTGATCCGGTGGAAGAATATCTCTTATGGCTTTGGAGATTGCGATTTTTGAACAATCAAGCCCAGACCGCTCTGAAATTTGTTTTGTGTCATATAGGTATCAAAGACATGCCGAAATGTCGCATCAAATGGGAAAATTGTATCCTGGCAGAGAACATGAAACGACAAAAAGTAATAGAAATTTCAATAGCTCAAAAAGCTTTAAAGACATCGACCGCAACGTTAACTCAGATATGACTATCAAGCGTAAGGCGTTAGTTAAAGAGTTCCTAACTTGGATGTTTCAACGTTTTTCAGATGTATAGTCACGAATGTATACCCAAATTGATCGAATCTTCAATAATAGTAATAATAACTTGCCCCGACATAGCTCCGAGGAGATTTATGCCGAGCTTGCATCGTACCACTTTTTAGTTTTTCCTACGGATTGTAGGTCCCCTATATGCTTTATGCATATTCCGAACGACATCTAAAAGGCAAATAAATGTTTGCCCGAGAAGCAAACTTCAGCGGTAGACGGTGCCTTTCACCTGGATATATTAACCGGGTTTGAAGTTACCTAGACAAATTTAGACAAATATAGGCCCTTAATCTGTTCCTAATATATGGATATCAAATAAATTGCACTAATGATGTCTTCAAAGCAGGGCCGCTTCTATTTCCATATATCAGATTAATATTGGAGATGTCGGTCAGCACGAAGACGTAGGTAGGACTAATATCTGTACGAAATAATAAGTATCCAATCAGTCGCTTCCGGAAATGCGAAATGCCAAATGTGGACTCAGATAGACTTCAGATTTCATGTAAACCAAATATCCAGCAAGTCAATGTGTAGGAAGCATTCACACGCATTTCAATAGGAATTTAAGATGGTCGAAATTTCGAACAAAAGAATCTTTCAATTTAATTTTCTAAAAAGCTATTTCACCGGCTTAGAGTGTAAATCTGCTTACAACTATTTTTGTCGAAAATGACCTTTTGGTGCAGCCTAGCGCAGGAGATATCACATAACCCAGACAAAAAATTAACATCATACCGTGGCTATTAAAAAAGTAAGGGAACTTTATATGGCAGATTTCTGTTGTTGTTGTAGCGATAAGGACACTCCACGAAGGCCTTGGGGAGTTTTATCGATGTTGATGGTCTTTTGCCGGATGCAGATCCGGTACCTTCCGTTACCAAGCCCAACCATTTCGGGAACGATTTGTTATGACCACATGCGACCTTCTAGGCCACCCCTCCCTCCCTCCCCTTAGATCCATGAGGAGTTCGTGGTCGCCAGAGCCTCGTCTGTTAATGAAACAGGATTCGCCACGGATAGGTGAGGTTGACAATTAGGGTTGGATAAGCTCTATTTTGCGCTGGCAACACTTTGAAAGGGTAGCGCTACACAACCCCTTGAATCTATTTCGTATTTTAGTCGCCTCTTACGACAGGCATACCTACCGCGGGTATATTCTAACCCCCTAACCCACAGATTTCGACTCTAGGCTGACGGTTTAGGAATGAAATACAAAAATTAAAAACTTAAATAAAGTAGTAAGCACCTTTACACTTTTATAACGTCGTTTCGTAGCCGTATTGAGGTCCTCATGCACTTTATCCAACAACCAAAATAAAAATTCTTGAGCATCGTGTTGTGTTGAGCTACGAAATTGTGAGCCGTAACGATCGACAACAGCCTGAAAGTAGAGAAAGCAAATTATTGACATCAATTGACACATAAAGGTCTACATAAAAACTAGATGATTATATTCACATCACGATTAGACTTGACTTACCTTAAAACTTGTGCTGTGATCACTCTCATTTTTGCATGTCCACAGCGCCTTTAGCACATTTGCCAATTGCTCGGTTAGTTCTCCTCTGGTACCAAATTTACGTGAATTGATTTTATTTCGTCGTTTTAAATCAGCCTTAAAAATGGAAAATACATAAATAAATGGTTAGAGACTGTAGGCATTCACAGTTGTGTTCACAAAAATAGTTGGGAAAATTATTTAAATATTTATTGGTTATGACATATGTATGGGGTATTCACGTGACCCTGGTTATCGACTTATCTGATTAAAAAATGAAATTTTTCGGAAGATTTTCGAAAAGTTCGGTAGTAAAAAATTCAGAAATATATGGCTTATATTTTTTCGAAAATTTGTCACTGATTGTGCCTAACCCTTCTTATAAAAACTTGAAAAGAAACAAGTAAAGTAAGGCTAAGTTCGGGTGTAACCGAACATTACATACTCAACTGAGAGCTTTAAAGACAAAATAAGGCAAAATCACTATGTATGAAAATGAAATGCGTCAAAAAACGAATCCAATTACCATGTTTCATCCCTTTTTTCGTATTTGGTATAGAATTATGGAATTTTTTTCATTTTCCGAAATTTTCGATATCGAAAAAGTGGGCGTGGTCATAGTCGGATTTCGCCCATTTTTAATACCAAGATACAGTGAGTTCAGATATGTGAACTAAGTTTAGTAAAGATATATCGATTTGTGCTCAAGTTATCGTGTTAACAGCGGAGCGGAAGGGCAGACGGTCGAATGTGTATAAAAACTGGGCGTGGCTTCGACCGATTTCGCCCATTTTCACAGAAAACAGTTATCGTCATAGAAGCTATGCCCTTACCAAATTTCATAAGAATTGGTAAATTTTTGTTCGACTTATGGCATTAAAAGTATTATAGACAAATTTTGAAATTTTCTTTTATTTTTGTATTTTGTTGCACCATATCGTTGTTGAATGTTGACATAATGTACTTATATACTGTAAAGATATTAAATTTTTTGTTAAGATTTGACTTTTAAATATTTTTTTTGTAAGTGGGCGTATTCGTCATACTATTTTGCTAATTTTTATTTGGCACACATATAGTAATTGGAGTAAAGTTCCTGCCAAAATTACCTTCTTTTAAAAGTTGGCGGCGCCACGCCCATTGTCCAAAATTTTACTAATTTTCTATTCTGCGTCATAAGGTCGACCCACCTACCAAGCTTCATTATGTTTATCCGTCTTTGGTAATGAATTATCGCACTTTTTCGGTTTTTCGAAATTTTCGATATCGAAAATGTGGGCGTGGTTATAGTCCGATTCCGTTCATTTTAAATAGCGATCTGAGATGAGTGCCCAGGAACCAAATTTCATTAAGAAACCTAAAAATTTACTCAAGTTATAGTGTTTACGGACAGATGGACGGACGGACGGACATGGCTAAATGAATTTCGTTTTTCGCCCAGACCATTTTGATATATAGAAGTCTATATCTATCTCGATTAGTTTGTACCGTTACGGGGTACCGTTATGCGAACAAAATTAATATACTCTGTGAGCTCTGCTCATCTGAGTATAAAAAGTATATAATTTATATGAGAAAAAATGGTGAATCACGCCAAACAATAATTAAGAAAGTTTAAATGTCTAACTTTCGAAAGTTCATGCCCATGTTTTTGAAGCCGAAGCTCGAAAAAGATATTCCAATAAGAAAAAGTGGCGGTCGTCTATTTACTTTTCTAGTTTATGAAAACACTTAATTTGAAACAGCAATAACAAAAGGTTGGATTTCAAACTTGGAAAGATCATATCAAATTTTTGGAGTAGTATCGAAAAAATTATACCATTAAAATTATTATATTCAAATAAAAAAATGGGGAATCACGCCCACATTTGCTTTTCTTGTTTATGAAATATGCTAATTTAAACAAGAACTAGGAGATGGGAATTTTCGAACTTCGAAGGCGCATACTCATGTTTTGAAGTCAAAGTTCGAAAAAATTATACCAATAAAATAAGAGAAAATGGCGGCCATATATTCACTTTTCTTGTTATGAAACATTTTGATTTGAAACAACAATAACGAAAGGCCAGATTTCGAACTTTGAAAGATCTTACCATGTTTTGGAGTCGAAGTTCGAAGAAATTATACCAGTAGAATAAGAAAATAAACGAATCAAGCACAAATGTTTACTTTTTTAGGTTTGAAATACTATAATTTAAAACTACGATTACGAAATGTTAAATTTCGAACTTCCAACAAGCACACGTATTTTGGAAGCTAAGTGCGAAAAACGGAGAAAATACTTTTTTCTTAAAGCTAAATCTCAACTCATTTTCGAAACGCGTATTATTTAAAAGTCCGAAGTGAGCCTGGAAATAAGAAATGAAATACAAGAATTAGACTTATAGCCATATACGAGTATTTTTTGATTCCGACATCTTTTTGGAACCCACAAAGTGCCCAACATGTTTTGTTTAGCTCATCCAGGCTCATATAATGATACAGAAAATTTACTTCATATCGTACGATCATCCAGCGCAAGAAGGTAAATTCATTTATTTCGGACTCCTAAATGAGCTCATAAAATGCGTAAAGGCTCGGATAAATGAACCTTTTCTGACTCCGCATGTTTGCTGGGTTAAAAAAAAATAAAAATAAGAGTAAGATAACACTTGTTTCATCTTTTTAGGATTTTTTTTTCTGCAGGCCATTAACGTGATTGCATAAACAAAAATTATATATGTGCATACTATTATAACATAAATCTATCTATCAGCATCAGCTTATGCTATAATTTAAAACATTGTCTACTACTCACTTTATACTGATCCAAAACGAAATATTCGGCCAATATGTCAGTATGGCTGAGACATTGTAGCACCGCATTCATAAAACATGTGTTGCCATGATTTTTGAGCCCCATAACGCCAGGTGTCTGATCGGCTGGCCATTGGTAGCTGCCGATAGGTGGCACGCGATCCGTGGTTGCAGCTGTGGACGCTGCTGTAGTATTTTTATTCGTCTGTAGAGCGTGAAAAAAACGAGAATGGGAAGGAAGAAGAAATAAATTAGTAAACAATTTATTTGATTACAAAATTCAATGTAGTGAGTATTTGGTTGAGCTTAAATACATTTTTTTTGAATGTAATGTACGCTAAAACCTGTATTTATTAGCTACATAGCACTTTTGAATTTGCAATGATTTGATTGTGGATAAGAACTGGTTGAAGGCATATTACGAATTTTTAGAATAAGCATTTAATGAATTAGCGGTTACTAAAAATTTTGCTGGAAAAAATTTTAATTTTTTTGTTTGATTATTTAAATGCTTAGAGCAAGCTGGTGCATTTCTTGCAGACAAAACTGTTACAAAAAAAATTTTAATACATTGAAAAAATTTAAGTGAAGTAACAAGCAAATATAAAAGTTATAAAAAAAAATAAAATAAATACACAACATGTGTATAAAAAAAATATACAAAATAAGAAAGTAAAAACAAAAGTTTTTAAAATAAAATAAAAATTAAGGAAAATTAAATTATAAGAAAAAATAATAAAAATCAAATAGAAATAATATAAAAACAATACGAAAAACAATAAAAATAAAGATAATACAAAAAATTAAAAGTAATAAGAAAACAATTAACATAAGAAAAAAATAATAAAAACAAATAGAAAAAAATAAGAAAAATATTAAGAAAAAAATAAAAATGATAATAAAAAATTTTAAAAATAAACGAAATCTAAAATAATGGTGAACATTTTAAATTATAAGGATATAATAAAAATAATAAGAAAAACAAGTAAGGAAGGCTAAGTTCGGGTATAACCGAACATTACATATTCAGCTGAGAGCTTTGGAGACAAAATAAGGGAAAATCACCATGTAGGAAAATGAACCTTGTTGGGTAACCCTGGAATGTGTTTGTATGACATGGGTATCAAATGGAAGGTATTAAAGAGTATTTTAAAAGCGAGTGGGCCATAGTGCTATAGGTGGACGCCTTTTCGAGATATCACCATAAAGGTAGACCAGGGGTGAATCTAGACTGTGTGTGTACGATATGGGTACCAAATGAAGTGTGCTCATGAGTATTTTAAAAGGGAGTGGGTCTTAGTTCTATAGGTGGACGCTTTTTCGAGATATCGTCATAAAGGTGGACCAGGGGTGACTCTAGAATGTGTTTGTACGATATGGGTATCAAATGAAAGGTGTTAATGAGTATTTTAAACGGAAGTGGGCCTTAGTTGTATATGTGAAGGCGTTTTCGAGATATCGACCAGGGTGACCCAGAACATCATCTGTCGGGTCGGGTACCGCTAATTTATTTATATATGTAATAACACGAACAGTATTCCTGCCAAGATTCCAAGGACTTTTGATTTCGCCCTGCAAAACTTTTTTATTTTCTTCTACTTAATATGGTAGGTGTCACACCCATTTTACAAAGCTTCTTCTAAAGTTATATTTTGCGTCAATAAACCAATCCAATTACCATGTTTCATCCCTTTTTTCATATTTGGTATAGAATTATGGAATTTTTTTAATTTTTCGTAATTTTCGATATCGAAAAAGTGGGCGTGGTCATAGTCGGATTTCGGCCATTTTCTATACCAAGATAAAGTGAGTTCATATAAGTACGTGAGCTAAGTTTAGCAAAGATATATCGATTTTTGGTCAAGTTATCGTGTTAACGGCCGAGCGGAAGGACAGACGGTCGACTGTGTATAAAAACTGGGCGTGCCTTCAACCGATTTCGCCCTTTTTCACAGAAATACAGTTATCGTCATAGAATCTATGCCACTACCAAATTTCAAAAGGATTGGTAAATTTTTGTTCGACATATGGCATTAAAAGTATTCTAGACAAATTAAATGAAAAAGGGCGGAGCCACGCCCATTTTGAAATTTTCTTTTATTTTTGTATTTTGTTGAACCATATCATTACTGGAGTTGAATGTTGACATAATTTACTTATATACTGTAAAGATATTACATTTTTTGTTAAAAATTTTTTTTAAAAAGTGGGCGTGTTCGTCATACGATTTTGCTAATTTTTATTTAGCGCACATATAGTAATAGGAGTAATGTTCCTGCCAAATTTCATCATGATATCTTCAACGACTGCCAAATTACAGCTTGCAAAACTTTTAAATTGCCTTCTTTTAAAAGTGGGTGGTGCCACGCCCATTGTCCAAAATTTTACTAATTTTCTATTCTGCGTCATAAGGTCAACCCACCTACCAAGTTTCATCACTTTATCCATCTTTGGTAATGAATTATCGCACTTTTTCGGTTTTTCAAAAATTTTCGATATCGAAAAAGTGGGCGTGGTTATAGTCCGATTTCGTTCATTTTAAATATCGATCTGATATGAGTACCCAGGAATCTATATACCAAATTTCATCAAGATACCTCAAAATTAACTCTAGTTATCGTGTTTACGGACAGACGGATGGATGGGCGGACATGGCCAAATGAATTTCTTTTTTCGCCCAGATCATTTTGATATATAGAAGTCTATATCTATCTCGATTAGTTTATGCCGTTACGGGATTACCGTTATGCGAACAAAATTAATATACTCTGTGAGCTCTGCTCAGCTGAGTACAAAGATAAAAATAAGAAAATATATAACATGTGAATAAGAAAAAATATACAAAATAAGAAGGTAAACAAAAATTTTTTTAAATAAAAATAAAAATTAAGGAAAAATGAAATTATTAAAAAAAATAAAAATAATAATAAGAAATCAAATAGAAATAATAAGAAAATATAAAAACGATACGAAAAACAATCAAAAATAAGAAAAAATAAAAATAATACAAAAAAATTAAAAAGCAATAAGAAAACAAATAAACATAAGAAAAAAATAAGAAATATATTAAGAAAAAAATAAAAATGATAAGAAAAAAATTTTAAAAATAAAGAAAAACTAAAATAATGGTGAAAAATTAAAATTATCAGCAAATATTAATAAATAATAAGAAAAAAAAACTTGGTAGCAAAAGGTTTAAATTATGGTATATAATTCATACATATATAAACAAAACATTGAAGAAATTTAAGTTTCAAAACGGTTGAACTTTTAAATATAGATAGACGTTGATATTATTAAACCAGTTCAAAATTTAAAAAATGCGTGAAAAATTACGCAATTTTTTTAAATTTGTATAAAGCACTATACAATTTCGAATCAAAGATCTTTAATATCTACACTTGAGTTCGTTTCAAAACGCCTTATCTCAAATTCGGTTGAAAAACGCCCTATCTCAGGATTTTTTTTTGTCGTAAGCGCCTTAGCCATTGTGAAAATGTATTAAATTTAAGCTCCTATAGGGCGTTTTTGAAACAAAGTTTTCTGGGAAACGGCGTTTTCACAACGGCAGCCGAAATAAGGTGATACTCGACTCAGCAGTCGATATAAAGACTACTAAAAACATTGCGATTTAATCATTGATTTTTTTATTGTTTGATTTTTTACTGTCTTGAATCACCGGTGAATTATTTGAATTTGTTTGTCAGATAATATTGATCTGTTATTTTTTTTATTTAATTTAATTTTTTTAGAATATTGTTTTTTATTGAAATTATTATGATACATATTTTTTAGATTGCATTTATTTAATTTTTTTGTTTTCAAATATAAAAATATATATATATATAAATAAATGAAAGGCGCGATAACCTCCGAAGAGATTTAAGGCCGAGCTTCTCTTCCGATTTGCGTCGTGTTCCTTTTAATTTTTCCTACAAATCTGCAAGGCAGATGAGTTTTCAGTGAGAGCTTTTCATGGCAGAAATACACTCGGAGTGCCTGCCAAACACTGCCGAGGGGCGACCCCGCTTAGAGAAATTTTCTTCGAATTGAAAAAACTTGTTTCTAAAATTTTTGATGTTGCTTTGCCCGGGGCGTGAACCCAGGATCTTCGGTGTGGTAGGCGGAGCACGCTACTGCAGGAAATCTAAATTTTTTTCTAATTGAAGATTTCCCAGAATTTGGTATTTTTTTACTTAAATTTACAGACTTTATTGTTAAAACAAATATAGAATAATAGGAAGAATATTTAGAAAGATTACTCAAATGTGGAAGTCGTGAAATTATGTAGGCTTGTTATTTTAAAAATTTAACACAAAGTTAGTCAGGGTTTACAAACAGTTAAATAAATGTTACATTTTTTATGTTTATTTATCTCGACGTTTTATTGAACTTTTCCAACACAATTGCTTTATTCCGTGTTAAACTTTCATTGACTTTGTTTAACATAATTTATTCCGTGTTAATTCTTTTTTTAACAGAATTTTTTTTTTTTTATTTACAAATTTAATTTTAACCTAATTCTAGGTACGAAACACACACAAATGGCAATTATATGCATTTGTTGCAATTGTTACGCATTTATCATATAATATTTGTACATATCAATTCCAATTTTAAAAAAAATTGCGTAATAATTTGTTTCAAACTGTAAATACAACCTTGGAAAGTGTGGTTTTATTGGAGTAGATTTAGACGTAAGTTGCGCATGGCTCAACTGTATATTTTGGCTCGTCTCATTACTTAATTTTTTTTCATTTCACTGGAGTAGGAATTGTCAAAACAGAGGATGGCAAATTCAAATGAAACCAAACATTGACACATTATGTTACGAAACACCAAAATTTCGAAGTTTTATGTTTCATTCCTTCATTCACTCTAATGCCCCACACGCACGTTTTGACATTCTGAACGCAGGTATGTTGTATGCTGTAGAGATGCAGCCGAACCGGACATCAAATTACTATTTGTAAGCTAAATTGAGTTGTATGAACACCACTCAATTTAAATTGATATTGCCTCAATTTATTTTTCTGTTTGAACATAGTATAAGACTTAAAACAAGAGTATTGAATAATTTTTGATCTTGTAAGAACACACATCTTTAAAAGATTACTGCATAAAATACAAACTTAGGTTTGTTATTTAAAGATTTCCGATATATTTGCAGTACAAATTTTTTGTTTTTGGTTTAAGCGAAGTAACTACTGCTTAGTGTATGAAAACATTTGTAAAGCTATTTTAATTTTTTTTGTATTTTTTAAATATAGGGCGTTATATAAAGGTAGTACTTAAAATTTTTTATCATCTTTTTATTTTCAATTTTTTAGTACTGCCTACAAAAAGGCAATTGCAACTTTGATTAGTAATTTAAGTAATTCCTATTATTCCTAACGCCGTTCTTTGCGTTGCTCGGACGTACTACGTCTATATCTATATTCGGCTTAGGTGACTATAGAAAGATGTATGTGTGCTACATATAAATCGGTGAATTATTATAACTGTTCGATGTTCTTGATATTGGTGGAGCGGGTGAGTTGGACAAAGAGGATGAATGTGGTGAATGATTCTTGTTGGCGATTATTCTCATAATTGGCGAAGCCGGATAGTGCAAAGCAATCGTTGTTGGTGAATATGATCACAATTGTTGAGGAAGTAAGTTCAACACATTGATTATGTGGTGAATTTTCATTGCTGGTGAATGTGCATCATAACAAGAGAATTCCACCTCGTTTGTCAGCTACTGAATTTGCACAGCTGATAATCGTGTTGAAATTCGCATACGCCTGAAAATCTAAAAGAATCGTGGTGAAAGTTGGGCCTTCAACGAGGTGGAATTCTACAACGCCTGCAACACTCAGGAGGCTAGCCATGAAGGAATGGCGTAATCTTCTAAATAGTTCGACTTATGAGTTACGTAGCTCAAATTTTTGATCAAACATTGCACTGTCATCGAGTTTTTAAACTATATTTCAGCTTTCAAGTCTCTAGATATCCAGGATGTTAGTTAAAAATCGATTGCAAGATTCCCAATTTAAAACTAGTTTTCTCAATATCTGCGGCCACCGTGGTGTGATGGTAGCGTGCTCCGCCTACCACACCGTATGCCGTGGGTTCGCACCCCGGGGCAAAGCAACATACAAATTTTAGAATAAGGTTTTTAAATTAGAAGAAAATTTTTCTAAGCGGGGTCGCCCCTCGGCAGTGTTTGGCTAGCGCTCCGGGTGTATTTCTGCCATGAAAAGCTCTCAGTGAAAACTCATCTGCCTTGCAGATGCCGTTCGGAGTCGGCATAAAACATGTAGGTCCCGTCCCGCCAATTTGTAGGAAAAAAATAGGAGCACGACGCAAATTGGAAGAGAAGCTCGGCCTTAGATCTCTTCGGAGGTTATCGCGCCTTACATTTATTTTATTTATTTATTTTTCTCAATATCTCGATCCATGAGCCACCTAGTGGAATTTTTTTAATAAGATATTGCTTTGTCACGGCCCAAGTTTCATGTCTCTAGGTAACCGGAAAGTTACTCAAAAATCGATCGCAAGATTCCCCTCGTTTTTCAGGGATTTGTAGTTATCTCAATTAGCACGCCACCTAGCGGAACTTTGTTTTCTATTAATTATATTGTCACCTGGTCTCGAACTATGTGCTACGTTACAAGTCTCTAGTAACCGGGAAGTTAGTTTAAAATGGACTGAAAGATTCCCAAATTAAATTAATTTTCCTAATATCCCGATCCATGCGCCACCTAGCGGAATTTTTTTGATAAACTATTGCAAATATATCTCCAGCTCACCGGAAGTTACTCAAAACTCGATTGCAAGATTCCCCTCGTTTTTCAAGGATTTGTAGTTATCTCACTTAGTGCGCCACCTAGCGGAATTTTGTTTTCTGTAGATTGTATTGTCACATCGTATTGTATTGTCACAGATCGTATTGTATTGTCTCGAACTGTGTGCCAAGTTTCTAGTCTCTAGGTCACCGGGAAGTTAGTTAAAAATGAATTGAAAGATTCCCAATCAAAAGTAATTTTCTTAATATCTCGATCCATGCGCCACCTAGCGAATTTTTTTGTTCAAATATTGCATTGTCACCGGGTTCTTACTCACGGCCCAAGTTTCAAGTCTCTAGCTCACCGGGAAGTTACTTAAAAATTGATTGCGCTGTTTTTTTCAGGGATTTTCGTTTATCTCGATTCGTCTGCCACCTGGCGGCATTTTGTTTTCCACGAATTGTAGTGCCATCGACTCGCAAACTATGTGCTAAGTTTCAAGTCTCTGGATCACCGGAGAAGTTAGTTAAAAGTCGATCGCAAAATCCATTTTAAACTTAATTTTCCGTATATCTCGATCCGTGCGCCACCTAGCGGATTTTTTTCGCTTGCATTGCAATGTCTCCCAGATCTATCTAAGTATCAAGTGTCTAGCTCAACGGGAAGTGTCTAGCTCAACGGAAGTTATCGAAAAAGACTTTTCCGTGGGTCAAAAATTCGTATGGAAATGAGGGGACCACTGAAAGCGACTTAATATATAGGTACTAGAAGACCCGGCAGACGTTGTCCTGCCCTAAATTTGGCCTATCTGCATACATTTTAATAAACTTTTCCGTCTGACTCTGCCCTCCGCCCTCTTCACTTTTTCCTAATCCTTTTATTCACTCCTCCCTCCGCTCTTTTCGCTTCATTTATCTCCATCTTCGTCTCATTCTATCTCTTTCTCAATCTCCTTCTCTCTTTTCTCTTCTCTCAATTTCTTCTCATTCTTCTGCATCCCTTTATTGCCTGTCCCAGAGGGTGGTATGTATTTTATTCCAGTCCCAGTCCCACTCCGAGTCTCAGTCCCAGCCCACTCCGAGTCTCAGTCCCAGTTCTAGTCCTAATCCCAGTCCCAGTCCGTCTCTGGATAATATATTACTCTGTACTAAAGCACTCATCAACAGCTTTCATTTGATATCCATATTGTATAAACACTGTCTAGCATTCACTGGCCCACGTTTTGGCCTATATCTCGAGACCCTAGTCACCCAGGGGTATGAAAATTACCCTCTACACAACTAAAGACTCTCCTGAATTAAAAAAATGTCATAGTACCTCTAAATCGCGGGCCCCCCTCAGAAACCCCCCACCCTCTCGGCGGGCCTGGTGATGTGCTATACTTGATATCATTCGCTATAATATTTTTTATTGATAAGCAGGTTCTTTAATTAAACACCAAGCAATTACACGGAAGTATATCCGCACCACCTGAAAATATGAGTGCCACTGTTGTATACGTAACATTTTATTATTACGTATAAACAAATAAAAAAAATTGCAATAAAATAATATTGCGACTATAAACTGATATATAACCTACCCTATCTCTCAAGTTAGATCAAACTACACACGGGGTGCAAAACAAATTCAAATCGGTTCAGTAGTTTAGGAGTCCATCGCGGCCAAAAATGTTGTGAAACGTGTTTTTTTATATATTAAGATAAAAAACAAAAACATTTTATTCAAGCTTTGGACACTTTAGAGTTTTGAATACTCTTCAATCCTTCTTTAAAATTTCAATTGTCTGTGTTTAGTTCGTTCCTAAATAAATTGTTCTGCAATTAACTTTTTCCTTATTTTTTTTTCAGAACGTAACATTTTATTTTATTTAAAACGGTGTTTTCTGTTGTATGTATTCTAATTTTTAATATTTCTTTTTAAATTTTTTGGTTTTATTTTTTTGTTTATTTGGTTTTTATTTTTATTTTTTACAAGTACACTTTTGTTTTATTTTTTATTACTTTATTTTTGTTTTTCTTTACATTTGTCAATTTATATTTAGGCTTTGGACATTTTAGATTTTTGAAAACTCTTCAATATTTCTTTAGAATTTGAATTGTCTTAATTAGTTCCTGAATAAATTGTTCTTCAATTAAACTTTTGCTTATTTTTTAAACATAACATTCTATTTTATTTTAATATTTCTTTTACAATTTTTTGTTTTTATTTTCTATTTTTTTGTTTATGCCGTTTTTATTAGTTTTGTTTGTTTATTATTTTTATATTTCTTATTTTTTTATACCTTAGTTTTTCTCTTATATTTGTCAGTTTTTTTATTTCAATATGTATGATATATATCTTTTAAATTATATTTAAGCCAAATTTTCATTTTAAAATTTAGTTTTATTATTTTCAATAATTCGAACAGAGATTTTACCGAATATAGATTCAATTATAGCAAAATTTGTTATAGTAAGTAATTTTAGAAACAATAAACATGATTTCATACCAATTTCTAAAAAGTTCCATTTGGATACGGATTCACTGTATTACACTGTACATTAATATGTACAATTAAAATGTTCTTGAGCTTGAAATAAGGGCCCTCGTGCGGAAATGAATTTGGGTGCGAAGCAAAATTGCCGCCAACGTAATTCACAACATAATCAAGTGAGTGAGTGAATGGCAAGCAAAAGGTAAGAAACTAATGAAAAACTTATGAAACAAAGCCAAAAAGCTAATCAATACAGCGCCGCAACATTTTAACGCTTTAACGGCAATATCGAATTCAATAAGAAATTCGGGCATGAATAACAGAAAGTGCATTTGTTTCGACTATTTGGTAGCTAATAATAAATATCGTATTTATAGCGGATGAGTAATATAAAGTAATAATAGAAAATATGTATTTAATTAACGAGCTTTGCTCATATTGCTTTATACAATGGTTTTTGTTATTGATATTAGAGATAAATTGTAAAGTTTACAAACGGCGACGGTTACTAGGACATGTTCTGAATTTCACTTCTTCATCAGCTAGCTTTTCGGAGCTGATCATTGATCTCGAATCTCCAACATTCATACCAGTGCAAATGCAGATGCCTTTAGCTACTCAGCCATATGAATATCCGAATTTTCGTGCAATGCAGATGCCTTTAGCTACTCAGCCATATGAATATCCAAATTTTCGTTTAAAATTTAGTTTATTATTTTCAATAATTCGAACAGAAATTTTACCGAATATCGCTTCAATTATAGCAAAATTTGTTATAGTAAGCAATTTTAGAAACAATAAACATGATTTCATACAAATTTCTAAAAGGTTCCATTTGGATATTGATTGACTTTACATACACTGATATGTACAATTAAAATGTTCTTGAGCTTGAAATAAGGGCCCTCGTGCGGAAATGTTTGGGTGCGAAGCAAAATTGCCGCCAACGTAATTCACAACATAATCAAGTGAGTGAGTGAATGGGCAAGCAAAAATGCAAGAAACTAATGAAAAACTTATGAAAACAAAGCCAAAAAGCTAATCAATACAGCGCCTCAACATTTTAACGCTTTAACGGCAATATCGAATTCAATAAGAAATTCGGGCATGAATAACAGAAAGTGCATTTGTTTGACTATTTGGTAGCTAATAATAATGAGCTAATAACGGATGAGTAATATAAAGTAATAATAGAAAATATGTATTTAATTAACGAGCTTTGCTCATATTGCTTTATACAATGGTTTTTGTTATTGATATTAGAGATAAATTGTAAAGTTTACAAACGGCGACGGGTTACTAGGACATGTTTCTGAATTTCACTTCTTCATCAGCTAGCTTTTCGGGACCTGAGCATTGAACTCGAATCTCCAACATTCATACCAGTGCAAAGGCAGATGCCTTTAGCTACTCAGCCATATGAATGTCCCGTTGCTCGCTTTACAATTGGTCTCTAAGAATTACCTTTTTGTTTCTATTCCTTTTATTCATTATTTAGCACAGCGGAGGTATTAAAAACAAATACTGTAAAATCCAAACAAATGTTACTAAGCTTTCATAAGCGCGCCTAAAATCATATCCACACTATTAGGAATAAACTACACTGAAAGAAAAAGACTGGTAAAATCAACCGAAATACGGGTCAATTCAACCGAAATTTCTGTCAATTTTTACCCATCGCAACAAGATGTTGAATCAACTGCGCACAAATCGTTGACCGTTTTAGTAGTCAAATGAACAAAAAAAAGTTGTTGCGACAGCTTTATACGAAAGTACCTATGTTACGGCATTTGCAAGGCAGATGAGTTTTCACTGAGATCTTTTCATGGCAGAAATACACTCGGAGTGCTTGCCGAACAGTGCCGAGGGGCGACGGTTACTAGGAAAATTTTCTTCTAATTGAAAAACTTTATTTCTAAAATTTTTATGTTGCTTTGGCCGGGATGTGAACCCAGGGTCTTCGGTGTGGTAGGCGGAGCACGCTAACATCACACCACGGCGGCCGCCATATACATACGTAAATATGTGCATACATATAGTACACAGCATACATAAGTACAAAGTAGAGAGCGCAGTGAGCGTAAAATTCTCTTTGAAATTTGCTCATGTATTGACTGTTGATCGCTGTTGAAATGACCAGTGAGATCAGTTGTGTTAACAAAAAAATCAGTTAGATTGATTAGGAATCTGTCAATTTTACAGAATTTTTTTAACTTACGAGCGACAATTTCTCTTCTGTTTAAATGACTAAACCAATTTGTTCGCTTGACAAAGAACTCGGTCGAATTAACCATCAATTTCACCGAATCTCCGTTAAGTCAAGAACAACAGAACCGATTTGTTGATTTTACTAGCACCATTTCTTTCAGTGTACATACAGAGTGTATGTGCCTAAACAGTGAAAAAAAGGAGTTAGAAACAAAAAGGCAGTTCTTAGAGACCAATTGTAAAGCGAGCAACGGGACATTCATATGGCTGAGTAGCTAAAGGCATCTGCCTTTGCACTGGTATGAATGTTGGAGATTCGAGTTTAATGCTCAGCTCCTGAAAAGCTAGCTGATGAAGAAGTGAAATTCAGAAACATGTCCTAGTAACCATCGCCGTTTGTAAACTTTACAATTTTTCTCTAATTTCAATAATAGAAAATATATATTTGTAAAAAAATACAAAAAACTAAATTATAAAAAAAAATTACAACTCTCATTTATCGTTAGAGATGCGTCAATTAACTTTGTCATAGACGGGTGTCGGTCTTCTGTTGTACTCAGTCAACTTCCAAACAGCTTGAATGAAAGTAAATATAAATGAAGTAGATACGAAATATATTCTGCCAAGCGCGAGTACACAAACTGCTTGAGGGCAACAGTTCAAAAGCGCAATAAATGAAATGAGACTAAATACACCTACGTATATATTTGTTTGTATGTCGTATGTGGGCTTCTTTCTATAGGTGAGATTTAACTGTAGTTAAGCAGCACTGGTGGGCGTTGTGCAAGTAAATGATATTTGGTGGGCGTCAAGTTGAATATGGCAATTGCCAATTTTGTTTGGTTGCAGATGCGCTAAATACGACTACCATAACTGTTAATTTAGCAAAATATAGGGTGATTCAATTTGGAAAAATTATGCAATAAGTATTTTTTTCTTTGTAATATAGTTTGGTTGAATGTGTTTATGTGATTGCAATTAAATACAAGTACTTAAATAAAAATTATTTTCTACTTTTGCAAGATAAATGAAAGTAAGAACTGTTTAAAGTAGCATGCTGTTGAAACATCCTTTATGCAAAATTTTTTTTTCAATCGAAGTCTACTAACAAACGTTCAACCGTTGATGGCAGAGAAGTAAAATGTGATGTCTACCTTTTTTCTGCGCCAGCAGGCGGTGTAAAAAGGCACTATTCCCATAGTTTTATGTGCTGAACTTTCTTTCTGTGCATGTAAGAAATAACAAAATATGTTTGTAGTTTTTATTGTATAAGTAAAAAAGAAGTACCAGAAAATATGAAAGCAATAAATTTTAATGAACATTTAGAAAATTTCCGTTTGGCATTATGGCCGTTTCGGTAAAAAACCACGTCAATATCGTTGAAAATGTTACCATTTGAATTTTGACGTTGTGACCATTTCATATAGTTCTAACTTCAATTGACTTTATGGTCATAAGCCAATTGGTAAGTAGAAAGTAACGATGTTCGATTACACTGCCTAACAAAATTTGTTTTATTGCCTAAAGTTTTTGATCACATTTTTTGTGATCCTCGTACTTTTTCACAACCAGATACATTTCAGACTAGCCGACCTGTTATTTTATTAGGGCCGGGTACTTTATATGACCCGGGTAATTTTTGGAACCGATGGCTTATTTCTCGACCAGGGTGCTTTCCCGAAAATGCATATAATTAATTGCATATTTCGAACGGGGTCGTTGTTTTGACCTTTTCTTTAATTTTTCGGAATCAGGATCTCTCTCAGAAGGAACGAATAGCCACATTCGTCCGACAAAATTTTGTTTTATTGTCCACAATGAGATTCAATGGGATAAATAGCGAAAAGAAATAAAAAAAGAAAAACAAAAAAAAATTGGAAAAACTTTGCAGACGAAAAGCTACAGCCTTCTCAGAACTGTGTACTTTCTCGGAACCAGTTAGTTTTAAAGATCCGATTCCTTTTTCTTTGTTTTTTCAGACTCTATTTATCTCTTTTAGAACATATGTGTCAACCTTTATCATCATTATCATTCGTTTGCGCTTAAGCAACGTCTAAGCGATTTCGGCCATTTCGTTGGGAGCATAAAGGGAGATCAAGTCTTTCTTTACCTGCCTCTTCCTACTAAGTGGAGGTCTCCCCCTGCTTTTCCTCCTAAACTGCGGAGTCGACTGAAATATTTTCTTGGCCGGAGCATCTTCGTCCATTTGCATAAATGACCTAGCAAGCGAAACATTTGAGTTTTTATTCACTGCACTATCTTCATATTTGCGTAAAGCGCATACAGCTCGTCCTTGTACCTTTTTCAATAGTCGCCGTCGACATCACAGACAGGACCACAATCCCTTTCGGAGAACTTTTCGCTCGAACACTCCAAGAGCCATTTCATCTTCTCTCGAAACCGTCCATGATTTCGGGCCATACATCAAGACATGTATGATGAGCGACTTGTAGTACCGTGATTTTTTTTCCTTGAGAGAGGACCTTACTTTTAAATTGTCCACTCAGTGCAAAGCGGTACTCGTTGGCTAGAGTTATTGTTTGTTTGATTACAGAGCTGGCATTGTTTTTTATTTTAATGCTGGTTCCCAAGCAGGCGAAATCCTTCGCAGTCTCGAATTTATATCCGTGTCAACAGTGACGTGGCTGCCAAGGCCCGAACGCGTCGATTCTTTCTTGGATGACAGAAAGTACTTCGTCTTGTTCTCATTTACCGCAAAACCCACATTTTTGCTTCTTTATCTAATCCAGAGCAAGCAGAAACTCACGGCGCATTTGTTAAGGCCTATAATATCAATACCATCAGCATACGAAAGTCGTTGTAATCTCTTTTAATATATTGTACCAGCACGGTTTAGTTCTGCTGCTAGAATTATCTTTTACTGGTTTGACAATTCGTACTGTGAAAAATAACGAATCTTGATACATAACGGACTCCCTAATGCAGGGAATGCATCTTAAATGAGCAATTAGATATTGTAATACGTAATGGATTAAGTTATTATCTAACAAATATGTAACTAACGGCTTAATTTAACAAATTAACTATCTTCCACGTGTGTCAGTATAAAATTCATATGTAATATTTCCTATACATACAGTTTTCGACAAATAATCAGACACGCTGAATTTTTTTAAGCAGTAGACAGCAGACATTTTCGCATTTTTAATTACCTGATGGGAAATTAGAGAATAATTTTAACTTTCCTTATAAAGGAAAATGCATGAAAACTTTTAGAAGGAATTATTTAACAAAATTTCAACTGCTGAGTGAAATATCATCCTGCCTCGATAGACGATTCGAAACCTCGCAAACATTGGAAGACGCCCTAAAACAGAATTAGATGAAGGAAGTACATCTTTATTTCAAAAACATACTATAAATTTCATAAATGCTCAATCTGATATTACAACAAAGTTTCACGTGGTCTAAATCATATCGCTCTTCCGATATCCATTTAGAGCTAAATTTTCAGAAATTAACAATGCAAATAAATTTCCAGCTCAAGCGCTGCCAACTTAATGCACCGATTTAAAGAGTAATAGAGTGGATTACAGGAATAGCTGAAAGGGGCTAAAATGAAAACTGAATGTTGTTATTGGTACTATTAACAAGTTGTTGACTACTTATAGATACATATGTACACACAAATGTTAACTTACTCGTTCGTCTATAAATAAACAATACGTGCCAACATTGATACGCGCCAACCAGCCACCCACCCACCAAGCCTCAAACTCAACCACCAACACCTGTCTGGGACTATATTTAAAGATACTTTAGTACGAGTTAGTATTAAGCAGATGAAAAACAAGTAAGGCAGGCTAAGTTCCGGTGTAACCGAACATTACATACTCAGCTACCAAATTACAGCTTGCAAAACTTTTAAATTACCTTCTTTTAAAAGTGGGCGGTGCCACGCCCATTGTCCAAAATTTTACTATATTTCTATTCCGGGTCATAAGGACAACCCACCTACCAAGTTTCATCGCTTTATCCATCTTTGGTAATGAATTATCACTTTTTCGGTTTTTCGATATCGAAAAGTGGGCGTGGTTATAGTCCCATTTCGTTCATTTGAAAATAGCGATGTGAGATGAGTGCCCATGAACTTACATACCAAATTTCATTAAGATACCTCAAATTTACTCAAGTTATCGTGTTTGCGGAAAGACGGACGAACGGGCGGACGGACGGATATGGCTAAATTAATTTCTTTTTTACACCCAGATCATTTTGATATATAGAAGTCATATCTATTTCGATTAGTTTATACCGTTACGGGGTACTGTTATGCGAACAAACTTAATATACATACTCTGTGAGCTCTGCTCAGCTGAGTATAATAAAAGGTTTTCGTGAGGTTAGGTGAAAGCAAATGATGAATAAAGGCGTTGCGCCAAAAGGGGATGGTGGGGCGTAGTGACACTTCAATGGGCAGTCAAACATAGTAGCTCAAATATGTGCACGAGACTGCATGTAAGTGAAATACTACTTACAATATATGTTAGTATGTCTGAGAGTGTTTGTATATATTTTTGTGATGCTTGGCTATATTAGGGTGAAACGAAAAATGTTAACAAAATATTTCTAACATAGCTGATACAAAAATATAACCAAATTTATATATTCATTAAGGCTGGGTGCGAGTTTGCCTAAATTGCGAAAAAACCAAAATCACTGAAAAGCGTCGGTGAAGCAGTACCAACTAAAAAATTATAGTTTTTTCAGCATACTTTTTGATCCAAATTCAGAAAATTTTGATTTATATTTTATTTAGTTTTTATTTGTATAATAAATGGATATATGGGTATAAAATATGCTTCGCAAGACGAGTGGGTAATGGAGGGTGTTTAGTTTGTATGGCGATTCTTTGTAGAATACGGTGGCGATAAATCCAAATGGCTCCGCTGATGGTAGCAGTACAATTCAGAGTTCCTTGTGGAACAAATGTGAAATATAATAAACATACATTGGTCAGCTGGGTGGACTCAGTGACAAAAAAATATGTTATTGAGGATATGCCTAATCTTGCCACATTATAGCATGGACAACATGAGGTGATGACAAACGTCGTTTTTTATAATATTGTGTTCCAAGACGCCCGCGCAACAAAGTTTTAAGAGCTGAACTGCCATAAATTTAGTTGTTACCCGAAAGAGGTATTCCTTCCATCGTCCGAGGCGCCTTCTGTTATTAAAACATGCACAAACATCGCAAATTTTGACATTTTCTAACTTTTACTAAAAATAAGCAATTTAGACTGTCAAAGAAACTCGCAAAGTTCCAATCGATTTTTTCTTAAATTAAAGCAGAGCTGGATATTTCAAGTGGAATATTAATTCAGGTACCTAAAATTTAGGCGAACTCGCACCCAGCCTAAATATTCATAATTTTTTTTCTACAAAGCTTATTTAAGAATTGTATGATAAATCGTTTTTAAAAACTAGAAAAAAAAACAAATTTATCATTTTTATACTCAGCGTGCTTTGCACACAGAGTATATTAACCTTGATTGGATAACGGTTGGTTAGAATAGACTTCCATATATCAAAATCATCAGTGTCGAAAAAAAATTTGATTGAGCCATGTCCGTCCATCCGTCCGTCTGTCCGTTAACACGATAACTTGAGTAAATATTGAGATATCTTGACCAAATTTGGTACACGAGCTTATCTGGACCCAGAATAGATTGGTATTGAAAATGAGCGAAATCGGATGATAACCATGCCCACTTTTTATATATATAAAATTTTGGAAAACACAAAAAACTTAATTATTTTGTAAATAATACACCTAGAATGTTGAAATTTGACGTGTGGACTGATATTGAGACTCTTGATAAAAATTTGATTTAAATGGGCGTGGCACCGCCCCCTTGTAATAAAAGAAATTTTACAAATATTATTAATCATAAATCAAAAATCGTTAAACCTATCGTAACAAAATTCGGTAGAGAGGTTGCCTTTACTATAAGGAATGCTTTGAAGAAAAATTAACGAAATCGGTTAAGGACCACGCCCACTTTTATATAAAAGGGTTTTAAAATGGTCGTGGACGAATAAAATAAGCTATATCTTAGCGAAAAAGAGCTTTGTATCAATAGAATTTTACTTTTTAATTGAATTATAACATTAAATTGGAAAACAATAAAATTTTTCAAAATGGGTTGTGGCACCGCCCCTTTTATGACTTAGCAATTTTCTATGTTTTGGGAGCCATAACTCGAAGAAAAATTAACGGATCGTAATAAATTGGTACACAAATTTTCCCTATACCATAAAATATTTCTAGTAAAAATGGACGGGATCGTTAAGACCACGGCAACTTAGATATAAAACAAGTTTAAAAGGGTCGTAGACTAGAATAATAAGCTATAACTTAGCAAAAAATAGTTCTGAGTCAATGATATTTCACTTATCAAGTTTTATTGTAAGAGGGAATGGGAAGACATTTTTTTTAAACGGGCGGTGCCACGTGTTATGTAGAAAAGTAATTTATCTGAAATGAAATGTACAATTGAAGCTCACGCTGAGTATATAATGTTCGGTTACACCCGAACTTAGACACCTTTACTTGTTTATTTTAATTTTAAGAATTGAAAAAGCCCCTTCTAAAACTGAACTCCCGCTCTTAACAAGGGTTAAGTACCTTGGAGTCGAAATAGAAAACAAGCTGAAATGGAAATTCAATACTTTAGGAAGATGTGGCTTTACACAGCGGCATATGGCTACCCTATCGTACGGAGCGATGGTGTGGTGGCCAGCCCTAAAAAGGAATACAACATTAAAAAACTAAACACAGTAAACGAACCGCCTTTGGAGGGGTAATAGAGGCACTTAGGTCGTGATAAATATTATCTTTAACCAGCTAGGACGAGACCTCAACATACATCTTACAGCTATTACCTCTGCCATCAGAATTCGGGAGTCTAGATGCTGGAACGGGGATCAGTATGACTCGACAACAGATTATTTTTCGTCCTCTTTAAACTTGGAGACGAATTTTAAGGCGAGGATCCCTCGGATGGATTGGTCAGCCGGCACGGCATGTAAAGAGGTTGTGAACTGACTCTATACTGACAACTGCAAAATGGACTGCGGTGTGGGTTGTTTGTACGCCCTTAGTAGAAAATATTTTGTTTTGCTCCATCCTAATGCATGCATGTACATATGTATATGAATTCGAAAATGTCTGGCGCGTTTCGGTTTTGTTTCACAATAAAAAAAAACTATTGACTAGTTGTAGGTATTTTGTCCATTTCGATGTCATACAAACAAATAGACATGTTTCCGCTATAATATGACGTGTCTTGTTTTTATTTTCTCAAGTTTAAGTTGCCGGCAAGGTCATAATGCTACATACATTTATGAACTTTAGATATTTTAATTAATTGCGAAACATGTGACACTTTTAACAAAATATGTACAAACTATTTAGACTTATGCAAATGCAATAAAATAATAAGTAAAGAAGGCTAAGTCGGGTGTAACCTAACATTACATACTCAGCTGAGAGCTTTGGAGACAAAATAAGGGAAAATCACCATTTAGCAAAATGAACGTAGGGTAACCCTGGAATGTTTTGTATGACATGTGTATCATATGAAAGGTGTTAATGATTATTTAAAAGGGTGGACCAGGGGTGACCCTAGAATATGTTTGTACGATATGGGTATCAAATTAAAAGTATTAATGAAGGTTTTAAAAGGGAGTAGCCCTCAGTTGTATATGTGAAGGCGTTTTCGAGATATCGATCAAAATGTGGACCAAGGTGATCCAGAACATCATCTGTCGGGTACCGATAATTTTATTTATATATGTCATACCACGAACAGTATTCCTGCCAAGATTCCAAGGGCTTTTGATTTCGCCCTGCAGAACTTTTTCATTTTCATCTACTTAATATGGTAGGTGTCACACCCATTTTACACAGTTTGTTTCTGAAGTTATATTTTGCGTCAATAAACCAATCCAATTACCATGTTTCATCTATTTTTTCATATTTGGTACAGAATTATGGCATTTTTTTAATTTTTCGTAATTTTCGATATCGGAAAAGTGGATTTCGGCCATATTTTATACCAAGATAAAGTGACTTCAGATAAGTACGTGAACTAAGTTTAGTTAAGATATATCGTTTTTTTCGCAAGTTATCGTGTTAACGGCCGAGCGTGTATAAAAACTGGGCGTGGCTTCAACCGATTTCGCCCATTTTCGCAGAAAACAGTTATCGTCATAGAATCTATGTCCCTACCAAATTTCACAAGGATTGGTAAATTTTTGTTCGACTTATGGCATTAAAAGTATTCTAGACGAATTAAATGAAAAAGGGCGGAGTTACGCCCATTTTGAAATTTTTGTTTTATCTTTGTATTTTGTTGCACCATATCGTTACTGGAGTCGAATGTTGACATATTTTACTTTTATACTGTAAAGATATTACATTTTTTTTAATTTAACTTAAAAAAAATTTTTTTTTAAAAGTGGGCGTGTTCGTCTTCCGATTTCGCTAATTTTTATTTAGCACACATATAGTAATAGGAGTAACGTGCCTACCAAATTCATCATGATATCTTCAACGACTGCCAAATTACAGCTTGCAAAACTTTTAAATTACCTTCTTTTAAAAGTGGGGCGGTGTCACGCCCATTGTCCAAAATTTTTCTAATTATCTATTTTGCGTCATAAGGTCAACGTACCTACCAAGTTTCATCGCTTTATCCGTATTTGGTAATGAATTATCGCACTTTTTCGGTTTTTCGAAATTTTCGATATCGAAAAAATGGGCGTGGTTATAGTCCGATTTCGTTCATTTTAAATAGAGATCTGAGATAGTGCCCAGGACCCTACATACCGAATTTCATCAAGATACCTCAAAATTTACTCAAGTTATCGTGTTTACAGACGGACGGACGGACATGGCTAAATGAATTTCTTTTTTCACCCAGATCATTTTGATATATAGAAGTCTATATCTATCTCGATTAGTTTATGCCGTTACGGATTACCGTTATGCGAACAAAGTTAATATACTCTGTGAGCTCTGCTCAGCTGAGTATAAAAATGAGTGACATTATTTAAATGAAAGTGCATTGAGGGAGGTATTTAATGGAAGTGGACATTATTGGTTTTAACCGGAGATCTGAAATTACAGTTTCCGACATTTTCAATTAAAACAATTATTTAATGACCACTATTTTTAAAATACTGTTATATGCCTGTACTGCGGGTGTCAGTTTCTCACAGAGAACGACCGTTGCCCAAGCAAAATAAAGATAATGGTCATTGACCAATTACCGCAAAAAATATAAATCACATTCTGTTAAGATATGTAAATGCTGCCTCCGCGATGTGGTGGTATGGTTTTCCGCCTACCACATCGAGGGTTCTGGGTTCAACTCCCGGCAAAGTAATATCAAAAATATTGAAAAAAGTTCTTCAATTAGAAAACAGATTTTTTAATAGGGATCGCCGCTCTGCAATGATTTGGCAAACACTCTCGATTATAAAATGCTTCTCAATTAAAATGCATCTGTCTTGCAGATGACGTTCGGAGTTGGCATAAAACATGTAGGTCCCATCCCGCCATTATGTAGGGAAAATTAAAAGGAGCATGATGAAAATTAGAAGAAAAGCTCGGCCTAAATCTCCTCGGAGATAAATCGC
>JARSSU010027212.1:0-51199 GCA_029619165.1 Eurosta solidaginis
CGAAATCAAAAAGTATATAAATCAAAAACACCAGGCAGGAGGCTATTCGTTCGGTCGTCTATTCCAAAAAACTATTGTTTGTTTTTGTCCCGAATAGAGCTGGTAAAAATGTATGAGAAACTCAGTAATCAAGGCACAGCGCAATCAGGAAGAATAGGTATTTGTTTCAATCAAAAACAAAGAACAGAAAAACAGTATAGGAAAAAAAACTGGGTCGCGATAAAGGTGACTAATAAGTAAGTAATAATCCTAGAGTTTGATTGCTTCATTGCAAAAAAAAAGTTGCGTAGCGGGTGGCGTGTTTCAAGTTGCGGGTTGCGGGCGGTCATATGGCTTCAGTTCGTTCAAAGTTAGCTGCGTTGCGGGGTTGCGGGACGGCGGCCGTGGGCGGCGTGCGCGGCGCGGGGTTGCGTGCGTTGCGGGCGGCGCGCCATCGTTTCATAAAATTTCATAGCGATGTTATTTGTTTATTTACATAATACATTATTACAAATGATTGCGTACTAATGAATAATTTCTCCTATGGATCAATGGCAGAAAAGAAAAAAGAAAAAATGGCAAGAGGTGATATTATTAGCTTTTCCCATTTCAAACCCATACGATCCCACATGTTACACATCACAGACATCATGAATGTTTTTCATAACATCAATACTTATGTCACTGTGAAAACAAAAACACTGCCATCACCTCCGCTTGAAAAGGAATTGCTTTGGGCTTCAAACTTCCCATCATACGGTATTCACTGAAAAGCAAAAAATACTTGAGTAAAATCATAAAAATCAACTAAATCACGAAGAAAAAGTATACTTCAAAACAAAAACAAAAAAAAGACAACAACCGAAATAACGGAATTAAATATTAACTGGCGTGTCAATAATCAATTCAAGATATAACATTCAATTAATTCAAACAATTCAAAAATTCAAAAAAAAAAATATATAAAAATAAATTCAACAAAAAAAAAACCAACATAATTATTTAATTTATTTATAATCAATATTTCAAATTTCAAGCAAAAAATATTAATTGAACTGTAATAAATAACGATAGTACAAATATTATACGTCCAATTAAAAAAATAGAATTAATATTGAAAATAAATTATTTAATAATATGATAGAGTTCAAAACAACAAACATAATAAATGTTATTAATAATTATTAAATATAATATTAGTGATTGTTCAAAAAATTCAAAGACAAAAAATTCAATATTCAGAAATAATAATAAAAATATAATTCAAAAAAAAAAGTTATTCAAAAAAGATACAGAACAAGTCTTAAGCAGTATATTTTGATGGTCAGTTTTATCGGATAGGGAATTTTGAATGGACAATGGGTTAATAAGAAAATGATTAATGTTGGTGAATATTGATGTTCACTCAATATTGGTTAGTGGGAATCGCTTCAGAAATATCGGGCAGAAAATTTAATTTAACTAAAAAGCATTGGGTGATCAATCTGTGGGATATAAGTGAAAATAAATGATCAATCAAGATTAATAAAACATTGATACTTTTTAGCAGTTGTGGAATTGCAAGTTATTAATAATTTTTTTTTTTTTTTGTATATGGGTAATGGTTAGTTAGTTAAATGAAAAAATAAAATTGTTTATGCCTGTTGTCGAAGATTTATTCTGATCAAAAAATAATTTTACAATCTCAATTGATTTATGTATATATTTAAATGTATTTGCAATTGCAGTTAAATAGTTCACAATTTCAACACCGTATTCAACCATACTCCATTCAGATCAAACAAATAAAACACCCAACCATAATTAATATAAATTTAGTGGGGGTGGGGTGTTGGGGAATACGTTAGATTTGTGGTTCCTTGTGGCTAAATCGCACTAGCCTGTGATCTGTCAATATATTCTATTGGATAAGGGATCGACAAAGAGAGAAAAAAAGAGTAGAATTTTTTTTTGTGTTACTTATTTCAAAAGTCACGTAAACATTTATGGGGTTTTTGCAAATGATTTATCAGATGGATTTTTGTGGTGCAGATTTGTGCTTGCGCCTACATATCGTACTAATAAAACCTTACGGTTGGACGGCTCGAAATAAATATTAGAAATGATATACAAACAAAAATCTCACAAAATCCTTGTTTCTATTTCAAACAAAAAATAAGTATAAATCAAAAAAAGAATCAAAAGAATGGCCAATATAGAATCAAATATCTACTAAGAATATTTCAAATCACAAAAGCCAAAAATTAGTTCTGTAATATAGTACGAAAAATCAAAAAAACAACATTGCAATTTTTCAAAAAATCTAAATAAACCAACACATATATTTCACAATTTAAAAACAAAGCAATTCACAAAAGAATACAAAATTCTAATCCCGTGACATTGTATAAAAATATTGATATAAGTATGTAAACAATAATACTGATAATTGTACAAGAGATGTAAAATACGTGTCAATTTTTTGCTCGGTTCAAAAATAACACTTTCAACAAAAAAATAATAATAATTTTTTTATATGTATTCATAATATATTTTATTTCAAAAAAAATATTTCAAATTCAATATTTCATGTTGTCCACGAAAAGACATTCAATTCACTCAAAAAAGGTAGTAAATTTTCAAGATCAAGTTTTTGATAATATTTGATTTGTTGCACTTTCAACGTGTACCTGTTATTTCCACTTATTGACACAAAAGAAGATCCTCTTTCTTACTATAATTATGGCGTAGAAAAACAATTACTTAGTTAATCATAGAGAGGGGCATTAACAAAAAAATTCATCACCGTGGTTTGCTACCACTCGGTGTGGAATCCTTTTCAACAAAATCCCATGACCAGTGTTGGATGCAACTGCAATGAAATAAAATAAAATCACTGGATGAGATGAGCCAACCATATATTGAGAAAGGGCCATGGCCGCGACGTCATATTGAACTTTTCAATCTTAACGGACCACTAATTCATTCGTTCCTATTCATACTTGTATACCCGACGACTTCAGATATAAATTTTATTTACTAACGTTTTATCTATTTCATTGTTCAGCAGTTAAGGTTTAATAGTTTTTATTTAATAAATATAATCCGGAACATTTTCATTGGGTTACCGATACGCGCCATCCACTACGCATACCCAAAAAAATAATTTTCGGGCTTGAGAAATTTAATTTTTTTTACTTTTTTTCGACTTTGATTTTTAAGGTTTTTTTTCCATGACCTACTGAAAAATATTCATATGTATACCCTGTCCGACCCAAAAATGTGCGCTAAAAACGTTGTCGATAACAGTTTTTTTGAAAAAAAAACAAAAAATATTTTTAGCGGCATTTTTGGTCGAACAGGGTATATTATATGAAACTTTACAATCAAATGAAAATTTTTTTTAGTAGGTCATAAAAAAACACTTAAAAATCGAAGACGAAAAAAAGTAAAAAAAATTAAATTTCGCAGGCTCGAAAATTATTTTTTTTGGGTATGCATAGTGGAACTTTTTTTTCCTTAGCCCAAATCTTATCGAAAAATCGATGGCGCGATATCGGTTAATAAATCGACCCAGTCTAATATACATAAATATGTTTTAGTGTTATACATTTATAGAACAACGACTATTCTCTAAATGTATATATATGCAATGCGAATTCCAATATCCAATTCGTCTAAAGCGACATTGTGTTTTGTTAATATTGGCAACCATAATAGGTATGAATACGAAGTGACTCTTGACTAAAAAACTATGTAGTGGTTTTACGAAACTTCTAAAGGTTTCTAAACGCTAGGATGAACGAGAACGAAAAGATTAGTTTTGTATTTAACTTTAACAAAACTGAACATTTTTAAGTCTAAAATATCAAAATTGTCTTAAAACTAACTCAAAAAGTTTAAACCAACTGCTGAAATTTTTAAATAAAAAATTGAATTGTAAAAACGACCTTTTTTTAAAACGGTGACCAGTGCTACTCAAACAATACTTAGCCCATTTGAATGTTTTTAAACCAAAATTTTCGTAAATCTATCACCTTGTGCATGACGAAGGATTTTCACGTTAGAAGGAATATTTTTATTACCAATTAGAACAATCAGAACAGATTAAACGTGGTTTTTTTGCGGAAACCCTTTGGCGGTTTTTCAGACAATTTAGCTAACTGTCTATTTATAATAATAAATGCTCATTGCAGTCAGACGAAAATTGTGCCCACTACACTGCGTACCAATTGTACTTGACTTGTTGGAGAGGCTTCGTTCAATGACGTATTAAAAAAGTCGAGAAATTTACTTATTGAAGCATTGTTGTGAATTTGCTCAACATTCTTCGGTTTTCATTTTAAAATAATCCCTTATATATGCATTGATTTTTGGTCGAGAAGGTGGCCTAACCCCCCCTTGAGCCCAAAGCATTTGAAACCATAACGCCAAAACCAAAGGTTTCGAACCAAAACGCAATAATTATATTTCTCTCGGATCAAATGAAATAATTACAGACAAGTATCTGTCTTCATTTCAAATCTAGTTGTCCGATAAGTGTGGTTTTTTGGCTGTTCCTTCATAATTACTATATGTCATATTATTTTAAAATATCTCAGTTGCAAATGTATAAATGAACGTTTATTTTCTTTTTAACACGTGTAATTTCTCAGGAGATTGCATACTGTATTACTCCCTTTGTACTACTTCTGTATGCATATGCAATATATACAAAAGCACTAGAAAGACATGTATAATACATCCATACGTATGTTCAATACACTGAAAGAAATGGTCCTAGTAAAATCAACAAATCTGTTCTGTTGTTCTTGACTTAACGGAGATTCGGTGAAATTGATCGACTTACGGTTAATTCGACCGAGTTCTTTGTCAAGCGAACAAATTAGTTTAGTCATTTCAACAGAAGAGAAATTGTCACTCTAAGTTAACAAAATTCTGTAAAATTGGCAGATTCCTAATCAATCTGATTTTTTTGTTAACACAACTGATCTCATCGGTCATTTCAACAGCGATCAACAGTCAATACATGAGCAAATTTCAAAGAGAATTTTACGCTCACTGCGCTCTCTACTTTGTACTTATGACGATAGTGCTACTTGTTAAAAAAAACACCAAAATAAGAAAACCACCAAATCGAAAAAACACTAGTTTTTTAGTTATCAATACAAAACGAAAAACCCTTTTTTGAATTTACTGTGCAAAAAATTATGATACCGGGACACCTATTTATCGGGTACAATTTTGCAACTTCTCCTCCAAGCGAAATGCAAATTGCGCCCTCTTGTTGCAAAGTTTTGTTGCATGAACAGGATTTTTCCAAAGTTAGTAACATTTTGTTCAATTTTTTACGAATTTTCACTCACGCGAACGTATCTAATAAGATAATAAAAAACATCCTTTTTTAATGTTGATGTTTCCGACAACATAAAAGTTTGAGTTGTTTTGGAATCGGTTCAACTTAAAGTGTTACGAAAATTAAACTTGCCGAATTACATGTAAAGTTACTCCAGTGGTCAATTACCTTCTAGCGATTTGATTCTTTACTTTTCTATAACTTACAAGTTCTCTATTTAAAATGTTATGTCAAACATTTTATACTAAAAGTTTTATTCGAAACAATCAAGTGTGGCAACTACATGCGAGAGAAGAAATTGAGAATGAGCTGAGCTGCAACTGAAAGAATAGAGAAACAGTTTTGTGACTACACTTTTCATTTCTATATTCATATGTATGTAGCAAGCATGCATATTTACGTATTCACATACGTATTTATATGTGCGGCCGCCGTGGTGTGATAGTAGCGTGCTCCGCCTACCACACCGAATGCCCTGGGTTCACACACCCCGGCAAAGCAACATCAAAATTTTATTTTCAATTAGAAGAAAATTTGTCTAAGCGGGGTCGCCCCCTCGGCAGTGTTTGGCAAGCGCTCCGGGTGTATTCTGTCATGAAAAGCTCTCAGTGAAGACTCATCTGCCTCGCAGATGCCGTTCGGAGTCGGCATAAAACAAGTGGGTCCCATCCCGCCAATTTTTAGGAAAAATTAAAAAGGAGCACGACGCAAATTGGAAGAGAAGCTCGGCCTTAGATCTCTTCGGAGGTTATCGCGCCTTACATTTATTTTTTTATTTTTTATGTATATGGCAACATAGATACTTTCGTACAAATCTGTCGCAACAACTTTTTTTGTTCATTGACTACTAAAACGGTCAGTGTACGAATCAACGATTTGTGCGCAGTTGATTCAACATCTTGTTGCGATGGATAAAAACTCCCCCAGCGGGTTAGGGGATCAGAATATACCCGTGGTAGGTATGCCTGTCGTAAGAGGCGACTAAAATACCAGATTTAAGGGGCTGTGTAGCGCAACCCTTCAGGTTGCCAGCGCAATATATAGCTTCTCCAAACCCATGTCAACCTCACCTATCCGCGGCGAATCCTGTTTCACTAACAGACGAGGCTCTGGCGACCCCAAGCTCCTCATGGAACTTGGGGGTGGGGAGGGATGGGAATGACCTGAAGGTTTAATGTGGTCACATAAATCGTTCCCGAGATGAACGGGCTAGCACCTTAATGGTGCTATGGTACCGGAGCGTACCGGATCTGTATCCGGCAAAGGACCATCACATCGATAACACTCCCCAAAGCCTTCGGGGAGCAACCTTATCGCTACAACAACAACAACATGGATAAAAATTTACAGAAATTTCGGTTGAATTGACCCGTATTTCGGTTGATTTTACTAGTATTTTTCTTTCAGTGAATACGTATGAAAGCAATATCCCTGCATTGATCCATAGGAATTTATTGTACGCATGTATGTAATAACAATAACATCGATATGATGAACGATGGCGCAACTTGAAGCCATCAACTTGGATTATACTTTTATTAGTCACTTATCGCGTTTTGTTTTGAAACTCCTATCTATTCGCTGTTTCTCATAATTTTTCCGCTATTCGGACAAACAAAAGTTTTTTCTGGACGAATAGCCTCCTGGTTTTTGATTTATATACTTTTTGATTTTGTAACTAAGCTCACTGTTAGTTCCAGTACCCCTGACTTTAAAAACTTTTTCCTTATGATCTAATGATTCATTTAAACTTTGTACCTACTATTTAAATGCCTACTATCTTTGCATAGGATATTGCCGCCTCGATTTTTTGCTTTTTATTTATTGGCTTGCATGGCTGTAGTTTTGGAAGAACGTTCGGGGTTTTGCCAAACCAAAAATTATTTGCAGCAGATTGGTTTCTATTGGATATGTTTGTATATTTAAGAATTGTTAGGCATGTTCTTACCCTCAAATTTATAAAAAATTAGGCAGTTTATAAAACTTTTTATTAACAACATTTATAAGCTAAATTAATTTTTCACGAAATTGTGGGCTAATTTTTTTTTAGAAGCATTTAGCTCTGTTATCGCATGGGTGATTATTTACACTGCTCAGCTGTCAAATCAGTTTTTATAGATAAAGGATTTTAGCTTAAAATTTAAAGCAATGTATGCATTTTTTATTATTAGTTTTCACATAGTTTGAGGACGCTGTTGAACGTGTTTGGACGAAAGCGACAAATTTTCCCAAATTGCAAATGTTTGACTAATACTTAGACTACCAAAAGCTACATACTCGTACATACATGTATCAGTGTTGACAATTTTCGGAAATTTTAGTAGGTTTATGGGTAAGCAGTTTTGTAGTCTGTCAACTTTTAGTATGATAATGGTTATAACCACACGAACTATAATAGGGCTTTGCGACATCTACCGCAGTGATCATGAATGGGCCAAGTACTAGGAGAACATTTTTCACTAACTACGTACCATTCCAGCGGACAACATATGTTTCCGGCAATCCCAGAAACACAGTGAGCGTTATAGTGACGCGAATAAGCAACTTGGTGTGAGAGCTAGAAGCTTCAAATTATGGCTGATAGGAACCATGCATGAACATCCTACAAGAAATTTCGGCGCATATTTCTGCAGGAATTATAATGTCGACTTGGTAACATACGTTCAGTGTACTTAATTTGTCGCTTTTAAGGCTCTATCTATTGTGCGAAGGACTGATGACCAAAGTCGACGAATTTATTGGCCTTATCAGTGCGGTTTCAGACCTGGTAAATATTCCCTCGAGAAACAGATCCTCTATTTCAAAGAAGCTTTAGACCTAGAAGATTTCAATGTACCGGAACGTACCAAACCTACATATGTTTATCCGGCAAAGGACTATCAACATCGATAACATTCCCCCAAACCTTCGGGGAGGGTCTTTATTGTTACGGGAGAAAAACAACTTATCAGACAATTTTTTTAAGCAGATGCTGGAGAAGATAAGTATAGCAGGAAACCTAAGCTGTGACGTTTCAGTCTATTGTAAGAGCATATAATTACTCGTGCATGCCGATGATATTGATAGCATTGGCGTTACAAACGCGCCGTAAGTTCCGCCTTCTCTGGATTGATTAAAGAGACGAAGAACTTTGGTTTTGTATTGAGAGAGGGCTCGAGGAAGTGCTTGCTGTTATTAATGAAAAAATGTACACAATCGCGCATTTGGTAACCATGCCACAGTTGAGGGATATAAATTTGCAACTGGGGACTTCGTTTATGTGAGAACCAGCATTATCGACAACATGTCAGCTTAGAAATCGAACGGAGAATAACTATTGCCAACACATTACATATAATTGCAGTAGGTAGACAATTGGAAACTATAGTCTTCTCTCGACAAACAAAAAACGCCCATATCCTAAGTTGACGCTTTACGGCCGGTAATTATGAGGCAAAATTTAAACTTTCCTTTTTTCGTCCTACGCGTTTCGATGCTTCCGCATCTTCTCCAGGGAGTCTAGTTTTTTATTTAGAAAAAAAGTTAGTAGTTTACACATAACAACCCACAACTGAAGAATATTTTACACTTTTTTCTAATAATTTTTTAAAAAATACATTAAAACATCATTTGTACATCGCAACCCACTGTCACGCTCTATAAGTCTGGACGGTGTCCAGAGAAGATGGGGATGGCCCTTGGAACATCAAGAGAAAATTTCTCCGAAATATGTATGGTCCTTTCCGTGCTGGACGGTGTGTTGTCGAAATAAGTTGTAATGATGAACTGTATGCGCTTTACGCAGATATGAACATGATACAACAAATCAAATTCGACGCTAAGGCTCATAGAGCAATCCTATACGGATGTATTTAGAAAGCTGGGACGGTGGGGCTTGGACACATGGGAGTTTCCGTAAAAGTGTCAACCAACAAAAGAAAGAGTAAACTTTTGCCTAGGACAAATTTTTAAAAATTCCAATCGAAAAGCCGTATATGTTGTCCTCTACGACGCAAGATATTAGTTCAATAATTTTGCTAATATAGAGCAAACATGGAGTGGCTTAAAATAATATTCGATGGGCATTAGACTGAATCAAGTATCCACGCTTGAAGAGCTGCTCGTGTAGTTTTCCTACCAAAGGCGGGAGAGATCGGTCAAATGTATTCCAAGGATACAAACCTTGTTGAGTGACCTATAATCTTGAAATTTCGAAGGGTTTTGTATTTTTAACACGCTTATATAGCTGCACGTGTTTGTATGCTTGTTGTAAATCTCTCTAGGTTAGGCGCGCAAATGAGAGTTAGACCATCTAGCGGCAATTATTGAAGACTCGCGGCAGTGGTAAAATAAATCGTTACAAAACGAGTTGTGCTTATAGCGGAGACACTGTTTATTTTATTTGGTTTATGTATCATCCGACATTGGCTCTTTGTGTTGTTTACGTCTTAAGAATGTGTGTTTGATTCCTTTTAAACAATTTCTTAAACTTTGCGCATATATTCTATTTTAAATTTATATTATAAATAAACAGGCTTTATAAATAAATAAATAAAATTGACCATCATATTCATAAAAAATAAAATAAGTTTATAAAGCTATTATAATTGGAAATTTATGTGGGAGTGTCATTTTAAAAAGCTTTATAAACCTTCTATATTTTTTTATGAATAGGGAGATAAATCTATATCTCAAGAATTATAATTCTTACCTTCATCACAATTATTCAGCATCGACTTAAGTGATCAGCAATATCTCTGTAGAGTAATTTTAGGAATAACAAACTGTACTACCGATGTTTATTAAAGGTACATACGTGCCAACAAAGCAAGCGAAAGTAGTTTTAATTTCACTTATACTCATAAATTGCATTAAACTGACTTCCGGGTTTTTGTATGTACTGGTGTGTTAAATTTTACTAAATTTTAAGAGCCCAAGGACTTTGGTATCAGTTAATAATAATTTTATTGAATTATTATTTGTGCTATAGTAGAAAAACTGGAAAACAAGGAAACTCCGTTAGGAAAACCGTCAGCTAATCATCGTCAGGCGATCTTGAAATGTATTTAAAGGTTCACTGAAATTCGAAACGAAGATGACTCGGCATGAAACTGCAGCGCCTAACCGTTGGGCTAAACTGCTTTTATTTACTTGCTTACTTCAGCTTATTTATCATTTTTATGCCAACAATACAACGTCTGCACATTGTGTCTATAATAATTTTTCTTAATTTTTTATTCTATTCAGAAAAAGATTTTTGGTTGTACTATATATAAACTCAGGTCAGCTTAGTTAATATATTACATTATTCAATACTAAATTTTTATGAATTCAAAAGCTTAACATCGGTTAATAATAATTGTTATCCTTGGTTCGAATCTTGGCGAAACTCCTGAACACATTACCAATTTGCCAGACGATGACTACATGGCGGTTTTCGAAATGGTGCCATCGCATTAAGTAAACGCTTGTTTCCTTCTTTTCACTTTTACCTTAATGCCAATTTCACACAGAGGATTAATGAAATAATTAGTAAAGTTTTCTACATTAAAGCCCTAATTGAACTCAATCTTCCATACAAAATACAAATTCTTAATTATCTCATTATTGCTTTATTGAATGCCTAATCGAGTGAAAAATCCAGACGATTTTGCTTGGTGTTCGAATTTTATTGTCAATGTAACAAATGACAATCAAAAATAAATTATTTTCAATAATTTACGAATATTTTTGGGGCTGCTGACAGATGTTCGCTTAATGAAGCAAAAGGACCTGTATGAAAATAAAAAAAATAAATGTAATGCGCGATAACCTCCGAAGAGATCTAAGGCCGAGCTTCTCTTCCAATTTGCGTCGTGCTCCCCTTAATTTTTTTCCCTACAAATTGGCCGGACGGGACCTACATGTTTTATGCCGACTCCGAACGGCATCTGCAAGGCAGATGAGTTTTCACTGAGAACTTTTCATGGCAGAAATACACTCGGAGCACTTGCCAAATACTACCGAAGGACGACCCCGCTTAGAAAAATTTTCTTCTAATTGAAAAACCTTATTTCTAATATTTTGATGTTGCTTTGCCCGGGGTGTGAACCCTGGGCATACGGTGTGGTAGGCGGAGCACGCTACCATCACACCACGGTGGCCTGTATGAAAAGGGAAACTTAATTATTTCATTAAATAGAATTGTGATTCGATTAAATTTCTGTGTGAAAGCGGTATAATATAAAAATAAAAAAATTATAATTGAATACCATTTCTTATTAACCGGTACTGAGCTCATGAATTCTTAAAAGTTAACTGATTTCCCCAAAAAAATGAGGCAACGTTACAAAAAAAGCTGTACCAATTCATCTGGAAAATTTCGTTTTAATTAACTACAACTTATGTACCTTCGCTTGAATTGTGGCATCCTACATTTAGTACTGGGAAATTTGGCAAACGTGTATTTATAATATGTGGCACGCTTTTCGAAAATCTATATTCGAAAACTGTTGTTCGAAAAATATTGCATTCTAACTTATAAAGGATGTCGACATTTACTTCTGTCGACGCTCGATAATCGTGATAATACCAAAGCGCGAGAAATAAAAAAAGATCGTAATAAATAATTAATTAATTCATATTTCTTTGACTTTATGTTTCTCTCTCTTTCACATATATTTTTTCTTGAACGCAACCAAAATACCTAAATGCAGCAGCAGATACATGCACAACAAGTACCCGGTGGACCACCACAACCAATGGCCGGATTAGCGCCATTAGGTGGCCCATTTGGCGCTTTAGGGGCTTCAATGGGTTTGCCACATGCACCACAGGGCCTACTAAAGGCACCAACTGATCATCATCGTCCCGATATTAAACCTACCGGACTGGATGGACCAGCTGGCGCTGAGGAGCGTTTAGTAAGTGAAATTTGTTTTTGTTTGTTTTGCACAGGCCGACATTTTTTAAGATTCTGCGACCAGCTTATACCAGCTACTGCAACAATTTCAGAAAAATAATCTGGGCGCGTATTGATTTCAACTGTCTGAAAGCCCGAAAATCATCTTACTAAAAAAAAATGTCTGCTATGACGATATTAAATTTTCTGTATTTGCTTGAACGACACACATGGTTCATGTAAATATAGCAAATTTCAGTGAAATATTTTTGTAAAACATTTTAGCCTTATAACTCTATCGTGAACGGGTCTTTTCGGCCGCTGATAAAATAATGTTTCGGAGATCACTAAAGTTTAACGAACGGTGCCCTCGAACAATGACATTTGCGCCCTCAACTATGGAACATATCCTCACATTGACTTTTTTTCCTGTCAAGGTGTATTACTTCTTAAGTGCCGTATGCAGTTCCAAAGAAAACAAAAAAATCCATACAAAATGACACTGCAGAATGCTTAAGAAAATTTTCTTATGCAATACGCAGCTCATCAAATGTCAAAGATTCTCGGCTGCTCCTATTTCCATGCAAAGAAATAAAAATATTTCTTAAGCGTTTACTTAAGAGCTGCATAGGGCCTTTTAGATATGCAGTAACCCAGCAAACACAGTTTCTAACGTTAGAGAAATATTGTAATTTTATATTAGAATTCTAATGTAGTTCTCTAATGCATTTCGATTCGAAAACTAGGTTAGAATTTGACTGTGAAACGATTCGAATAACACTAGAAATGCGACGTTACGATCATTGTCACAGTTATCGATTATTTGCACGACATGATCACTCATACTTAGTGTTATACAAACAAAATAAAAATAGTGAAGAGTTGTGTGGAAATATTATAAGTTGCGAAATAAGTTTTTTTTATTTATAAAAATAAATACTAGTAATTGAAAATTAATCAAAAAAAGTTAAAAGAGGAAAGCGAGCAGATTATTGAAGTGCTATTTGAATGGCATGAAGAAAACGCTTCCACATCCGTACCTCAAACCAACGCTGAGCTCAATCTCTAAGTACGGTTTTAATTTAGTATAATAGAAAAAATCTTTGAAATATGTTCATTCTTAATACATAAGCTTATAACCAAATAAAATTTTTGATATAATGAAACAATGAAAATTCCGCTGATTTTAAATAATTGAACTTAATTGCGCATCACTTCAAAATTCTCATTAGAATTTTACGTTAGAATTCGATTAGAATTCTAACCCTTTTCTCGATATCGAGAACGAAGTCCCCTTTTTGTCGAGAATGCTATAATTCGCGACAGTTTCGCAAATCGTCCTCTAACCTTCTACCATAGAGAAATACATTAGAATTCGATTCGCCTTCTAATCGTTTTCCAACCTAAATGTTTGTTGGGAAGCTAATACACCAGTGATGTTGCCCTCACAGACCCGAAGATACGGGGCTCAAAAATCTTTCCCGAGGCAGTCGAGCCAGTAACAGAAGGTGCTAGTAAAGAAACGTAGCAGATTCCAATCCTGCAAGTGTATCCACAGTACTCCCTAAAATCTTAGGTGAGTGTTTTTGCGGCTACAATAACAAAAACAACCGGAAAACAATTGACTAAAACCTGTAATATTCCACTTTATGAGTAATTTCCAAGGAGGGAGTCTAAAGAAGCCTTTTTAGAATAAAATATTTTAGAAAATAGTTCTTCGTATTTTTGATTATATATTTATTTTAAAATTCTTTTTCACGAAAATCACCCAGGCAAATTTTGCATATATTAAATGGCCACTGCAAAATTTTGTCCGAGTAATGCAAAACAATTTTGAGGTTTTCTTATATGGGCTTCGGTCTTTCTTTCACATATGTAATTATTTCATCCCCTTTATATCCGCGTTTAAAGTGAGTAATTTTATTTTTATATTTTTTTTTAAGTTCCTGTATTTTTATCTATAAAAAAACTATAGGGGGACTCATTTAAGCATACAATTTATAAGTTGTAAAATTATACCCGTTTACACACACTGTTATATGAACGCACCTACATAGCAATATTCTTTATAAACTTAATTCTCGATCGGCTTTGTTATTGTCAACTAGAAATTGTGATTATCATACAAATTAAAAAAATTCCAGCATTAAGTGATAAATCAATCAATAAAACGTCTTTATAAAGATATTCTTCTAAAGATTTCTGATGAAAATGACGGCTGTTATGTCTGCAAGGTTGCATTCCTTTGAGGTTTACCGCGTTTACACGATGAAATGTGCGCGTAAATTTATTACAAATTGTGTAAATGATTTTTCATAAAAAATTTGACAGTTCATTTACGCACTAGATAAATTTTCACGTTTACACACTTTATAAGGTTTAATGAGTCCCCCTAATAAATGTATGCTATACAATTTTAATTAGGCAATTCACAAGGTATACAAAACGAGTGTGATATCTTATCCGTTAACTGCCTGACATATGGCTACTTTTAGAGTTTTGGTAGCGTTTTCGCAGGATGTTCAATATGGCGACGCATACCGTCCGCTATCTTCAGCGGATGATAGAAAGACATGAAAGAAGATCACGATATTTAAATTAAAAATCAGGTCATCGTCATGTCGATTCGGCAATCTCTTATATTTTACAGTACGCTTGATGGCTTTTTTGATACCTGCATTCCTACTCACTATATCCTATGTTCGAATAAGACCCCTTGGTTTTCAAGGCAACTTATCAGACTTAATAACATTAAATCTAGGCTTTATAAGAGATTGAATAAATCTGGAGCATCTGCAGACCTCTCTAAAAATCTAATAGCTCGTTCTAACTTTCACCGTCTTAATCAGCTTTGTTATAAAAATTACTTAAGTTGTTGTAAAGCCCAATTTTTTAAAAATCCAAAAAAGTTTTACAGTTCCGTAAATTCAAAGCGGAAACTGCTGGGTATCCTTCCTCATTTACCTTTGGATGTAAAAAAGCTTGCACTGATGACGATGTTGCAGAGCTATTTTAGAGTTCTTTAGGTCCACCTATTCCTTCCGGTCAATACCTGTATCGCTTAGATAACTCGAATTCCATTATGAATCCTGCTATTGATAGTGATATTGTTCTTCAGAGTCTTCAATCTTTGAAGCCCACCTTTTCTCCGGGACCAGACGGTGTTCCTAGTTGCGTGCTTAATTACTGCGCTGAAAACATGTATGATCCTATTTTAAAGTTATTGAGCTATCTCTGGGATCTGCATCATTTCCGCCCCTTTCGAAACAGTCTTTTATTATACCCCTGCATAAAAAAGGTAGTAGGTCAAAAGTTGAAAACTACAGGGGTATTGCTAAACTTTCAGCCATTCCTAAAGTCTTTGAACAGATTGTTACAGTCAACTCCAATATCAGTGTTCTAGTCTTTTATATCCATGCCAACACGGTTTCATTCGTCAAAGGTCAACACTACAAATTTGCATGTATCACCTCTATAGTTATGGAAGGATTTTTAGCGAACAAGCAAACGGATGTCATCTACACGGACTTCAGCAAAGCATTTGATACCGTCAACCATAAGTTACTTATTCATAAGCTTGATTTACTGGGCTTTCCGTTTCACCTATTAATGTGGCTGAAAAGCTATCCTTTCTAACCGGACCCAAAAAGTCCTGTTCAAGTGCAATCTGTCGGAATCGTTCGGAGTTTCCTCCGGTGTACTCCAGGGAAGTCATCTAGGCCCTTTTCATTAATGACTTGCCACAGACAATATTATATTCCCATACTATAATGTATGATGTAAAACTTTGCTACACTTACTGTCCTACCGATTTGAGTTCCTTGGAGCTTCTTCAGGCCGACTTGGACTCGTTCCAATGTTGGTGCACAACAAATTTACTAGCTTTAAATTGCTCTAAATGTAAGCATATGACACTTCACCGAGTGAAGCCAGTATTGTAATCTTATGTAATAGATGGTACGCCTTTGGAGCGTATATCTATTGCAAATGATCTAGGTGCCTTTTTTGATCCGAAACTGAATTTTAACATGCATATTTCATCTATTGCCAACAAAGCGTTGGGTGTACTTGGATTTGTTAAAGGTGGGCTAAAGAGTTCGATGATCCGTACCTCACTAAGGTTCTTTACACATCGCTGGTTCGTCCAACACTGGAGTATTGCTCATGCGTTTGGTGCCCTGTTTCTCAAAAACATATAAAGCGTGTTGAGTCAGTTCAAAGGCAATTTTTGATATTCGCATTGCGCGGCCTTAATTGGGACTTAAGTCTCCACCTTCCTCCATACAGAAGTATACTTCTTATTAACTTACCCACTCTGGAAAATCGGAGAATATTACTGGGGGTATTGTTCATCCATAAGCTCATTATTGGAGAAATTGATTCTGCGGACCTTCTCAGCCGCTTGTTTTTGCGGTTCCCCCTAGAGTATCCAGACACTACGTTCCTTTTTATTACCCCTTTGTCGTCGAAACTTTGCTAAAAATAATCCTCTTCTTATCTGGTGCGCGCACTACAATAACTTGTATAGCTGTATCAGTCTTGAATGTACTTTTGCCACTATACGTAATGCAATACTTGCCTATCTAATCTAAGAGATACAAGCTAATTTAATATGTCGGCATTTATTTCTTCCGTAAAAAACAGGCACGATCTCGTATGAGGATGGAAGAACATTTATCAACGTGCATCATTAAGAAGGAACAAGACAGTACTGTGTTGATTGGAATCTGGTTAAAACATGATTTTTCATGAGTCACTGACCGGAATCGTATGCATTACGGCAGTATAATCTTATGCGTGAGGCATTGAGCTGATTGGAATCCGGTGCATTCCAACAACACAAGTCATGTTACTTTTTATGCCTTCTGATGGCGTATCCTCATTACACTACTCTTGTTCTGCCGGATTCCCGTGACACGCTGATTGGAATCTTGTTGCATTCCAACAGCAAGATTGGAATCCACTGCATTCCGAAATCATGCTGAGCGGAATCTGATGCATTCCGCCAGTATTAGATCTCGGTATAAGATCTTATTTCTGCTCCTATTTCTTATTATTATATTCTGAAATTAAACTGTTATATTCGCTCTTTCGACCTCTATGCTGAAGATATAGCACTTGTATTGTTCACAATGCACATTACAGTTTTAATTAAACCAAGTTGGATAGCATCCCTTAGAATTGCCTGAATGTTTAAAAAAGATTTGAAATAGAAGTTGTACATACTTTTAAAAAATTTTTGTTTTTCGTTTGGCTTGAATCTATACAGTTTTTCGTATAGTTGGGCTAAAATATCCCGCTAATCAAAGCAAATGAAGCAAAATTTTTAAGTTTTCTAGAAAAGTATAAGCTTGTTTCATGTTCTGTCTGAACTTACTTCAATTTTGTCGGCTTGTGGTATTTAATATTTTTTTAACTTTTTTTCCCATAAATTTTATTTACAGCGTAACTCAGTGTCACCAGCTGATCGTGAAAAATATCGCACACGTTCGCCACTGGATATCGAAAATGATGCGAAACGCCGAAAAGACGAAAAACTGCAAGTAAGTCAAAGGCCGCGGTTAAGTAATAAAATACAGGCCGACAAAATTTTTAAAATGTTTAGATTAGCTTATACCTTTCTCACAGAATTTATGTGTACTGAAATGGGATCTCGCACAAAGTATATTAATTGCAGGTTTTTTCATATACTAGTCAAGTTTCGTGAGCTATGTATAGTAACAAAATCTTATATCTACGTCGGTAACGTGAAGAGATAATATTATAAATATAATGGCAATTTCACACAGAGGCTTTATGAAATAATTATTCAAGATTTCTACATTAAAACCCTAATTGAACTCAATCTTCTATACAAAATACGTATTCTTAATTATCTTATTATTGCTTTATTGAATGCCTAAACGAGTGAAAAATTCAGTCGGTTTTGCTTGGTGCTTCGAATTTTATTGTCAATGTAATTATTTTCAATAATTTACGAAAAACACGCAAAAATATAAATTTAATTTTCGCTTCATTTGCTGCAAAAGATAATATCGTTAGCTTAATGTGAAAATGTGCCAAGTCACTTTTTACAAATTTTACAGGAGACGAAAAAAAATTAATAATATTTGAAATAACCTTTTTTTCAAAACTGTGAATGAGGATACCTTAGTTGCAATACTTTTGAATGTAGAAGCTTTGAAAAAGTTAAATAAAAATCATGTATGCGATCCCAGCGACTTAGCACAATTTCCGCACTTAAAACTGATTTTTTCTCCTGACTTAGCACTTTATACTCAATATGTTTCCCCATTACTCTTCCCCTTTAATGATGGAAATATAACACTAAAACTAAATATTTCACAAAAAATACTATTTATTTGTCAAACTATTTCTAACGGTTCTGATCTGGACTCTTTTGTCGGATGGTGCGCAGACAATAATTTATTTTTAAATTCAAACAAATGCTGTGTTGTGTCTTATTCCAAAAAGGCAACTGCACATACTTTATCTACAAACTAAATGCTAAATCTCTTAATAGTTGTCAAGAGATTAAAGATTTGGGTGTCATTTTTGACTCCAAACTCTCTTTTTCTAGTCACATTGACTCCATTGTTTCAACATCCTTTGCAATGGTTGAGTTCATTAGACGTAACACCAGTGACTTTAAGGACCCTATGATGTTGAAGACACTTTATATATAATTGCCCAGAAGTCGTCTTGATTATTGCTCAATAATATGGAATCCTTTCTATGACTCTAACTCCTATAAAATTGAGAGAGTTCAACAAATTTTTACAAAAAAAGGACGTGTGGCACTAGGTGACTGCCGCGGTAAAGCTATTGCATATTATCAACTTATGCAATTATAACATTTATGCAACATTTTGTTTTCTTTGATATTAATTCAAGTTTTGTCTTAAACTTTAACTTTATTTTTAACTTTAACTTTCACTTTAACTTTAATTTTAACTTTATTTTTAACTTTAACCTTAACTTTAACTTTCACTTTAACTTTAACATTCACTTTAACTTTAACTTCCACTTTAACTTTACCTTTAACTTTAAATTTAACTTTAATTTTAACTTTAACTTTAAGTTTAACTTTAACTTTCACTTTAACTTTTACATTCACTTTAACTTTTACATTCACTTTAACTTTAACTTTAACTTTAACTTTAACCTTAACTATAACTTTTACTTTACTTTCACTTTAACTATAACTTTCACTTTAGCTTTATTTTTAACTTTCACTTTAACTTTAACATTCACTTTAACTTTCACTTTAACTTTTAACTTTAACTTTCAATTTATCTTTAACATTCACTTTAACTTTAACTTTAAATTTAACTTTAACTTTGACTTTAACCTTAACTTTAACTTTAACTTTATGATAGAGATCCAATTTTATGTATTTGGCCTGTTCCTAACACCGAACCTTTTCGAAACTTTTTTGACAAATATCCGTTACGGTTTTTTTTTATTTAGTCGCCAAGCCCGCGATAAAATCTATGCAATAGCTTAAAAATGCTTTACGTATGCTTCACTGGCCTGACAAATTGCTTGGACTTCAGGCTTGACAGAAGAACTTTTATCTCACTTATGCTTGCCTATAATCATGTAATAAACTTTAGCACGAATTGCTCTGATTTATCTAATTTGTTCATTCCATATATTCCACTGCGTGATCTTCGGCATAATATATTATTTATCGAAATAACTCATAAAACGAATTATGCTATGAATGAACCTATAACTAGGAGTATACATCCAGCAAATCGATTCAGTAGTGTTATTAGCTTTAATAACAGCTTATATAAGTTTAAGTTTGAATTGTTTTCTATTTCTAACTAGTCTGTAAGAAAGCATGTAGTTATCGACATGTAAGAATTTAAGTAGATTATAGTCAGCGCAAAGCATTTATCAAACACCAAAAGCATGTCTCAATTAGGTGAATCCAATTTCGCAACCCTCTCAAGGGGATGCCAGCGCAATATATAGCTTCTCCAACCCAATTGTCAACCTCACCTAACCGTGGCGACAGCCGAGGCTCTGGCTACCCCAAGTTCCTAATGGAACCAGGGGGTGGGGAGGGCGGGATGGCCTAGAAGGTTTAATGTGGTCATATAAATCGTTCCCGAGATGGTCGGGCTAGTACCTTAATAGTGCTTTCTTACCGGATCTATATCCGGCAAAGGACCATCAACATCGGTTAACACTCCCCACATCCTTCGGGAGTGTCATTATCGTTAATATAACAACAACAAAGCATGTACTTTTAGACTGAATGGATTAAATAAAATGCGCGCACAAAGAAATGACTAGTATTCAGATTGATATTGTAACACTAAGTGATACTCACATCACTAATCTGATACTAAGTAAATAAAGCCACAACAAAAATAAAGCAACCTGCCACACTTGTATGTACGTAAACAAATTAATCATTATGTCTACACATGTACGTACACGCAGCGGAGAGAAACGCACAAACACATGCATATATCTTATCTGAGATGCTCACAAAAGTAGGCAATCATTTGTGCAAGTATCACTCACATATAAACGCGCACATGAGAAGCTATAACGTGCATCTGTAGTTATAGCTGGTAACTAAGTTAAATTCTAGAAACGCCTGGAAGTATGCGAACGAGGAAATCGAAGTGTATAAAAGAGCGCAAGCTGAGCAATCATGGAATCAGTTTGATTTAAGCACGCTATTGGTTGCGAAGTATAAGTGTTATTGTGAAGTACTCCAATAAAGGCCATTTTGCATTATTGAATATTGGATTTATTTATTCAACAGTTTAGCGATACGAACGTCAGTAGAAGGTTGCAAATAAGAGGAATTTCAGTAAATTCGTTACAATATTATTGACAGGTTGACTTAGCACATTTTTTTTAACAGCTGACGAGTTAGCACATTTACACATCATTCCCCACATCACGTAAAAATTAAAAAATAATAATCTTTTTTTTTGTGATCGATGTATTTCGAATACAGTTCTAAAACTGCATTAAAATAAAATTTTTCAAAAAAAAGTGACTTAGCACATTTTCACATTAAGCTAACGATATGGCTTTTTAGAAAATTGGCACATCTATGGGTAGTTGCGCATGCATTTTATTTTGATTGTATTTATAGTTAAGAAGGAAACGGCTGATTTCCATTTTAACTATTTTTTGTAAAAACGAAATATTTTTTTGGGGCTGCTGACAGATGTTCGATTAATGAAGCCAAAGGCTCTGTATGAAAAGGGGAAATTAATTATTTCATTGAATATAATTGTTATTCGATTAAGTTTCTGTGTGAAAACGGTATAAGAGTATTTAAAATATGTTGAAGTGAAGAGTTTGGATAAAGTGTAGCAATTAGAAAGATTAAATTCACTTTCATTAGAAAGTGAAAGTGAAAGCGGGTTATGGGGTCAGAATATACCCGCGGTAGGTATGCCTGTCGTAAGAGGCGACTAAAATATCAGATTCAAGGGGCTGTGTAGCGCAACCCTTCAGGTTGCCAGCGCAATATATAGCTTCTACAAACCCAATTGTCAACCTCACCTATCCGCGGCGAATCCTGTTTCACTAACAGACGAGGCTCTGGCGACCCCAAGCTCCTCATGGAACTTGGGGGTGGGGTGGGAGGGATGGCCTGAAGGTTTAATGTGGCCACATAAATCGTTCCCGGGATGGTCGGGCTAGCCCCTTAATGGTGCTGTGTTACCGGAGCGTACCGGATCTGTATCCGGCAAAGGACCATCACATCGATAACACTCCTCAAAGCAACCTTATCGCTACAACAACAACATTAAATTCACTTCTGAAATTAGCTTCAAAAATAAATTGGCGTGTGTCCACTTTTTTAATTACTTATATTTGTTTTTACGGACGAAAAGTCCATAAACATACAGTTTCGCCAGTGCATTTAAGATATATGTACATAATTAAATGTAGATTTGACATACTTACATATGTTGAAAAATTGGTCTCTTTTTTCAAACATCTTAAATACGGAAGTAATGGACATTCTCTTCTGTCTAGCCCATTCTGTTTTAGTACCCTTAAAACCTTAAAACCGCCTTGCATCTTCGGTAAATGTTTTTTGCTAAGGACATTTTGAATGTGCAAATTGCAATATATTGCTTGAGTGATTATAGAAAAAATAGAAAATATAATTTAAATTTAAATCATCGCATAGGGCGTTTTTAACCCAATCGAGATATGGATACTGACTGCTCTCCTCTGTCTACGATATGATATATGTGTATTATTAACTATGTATGTTTACTATTTATAACTTAACTAATATTAGTACAATAGTCATTACAGAATCCAATTTCATTACCATATTACTTACTGCCTTCTTCATCATCACCACCACTGTCCTGCTCGCCTAACCAAACTTAAAAGAGAAACATATTTACATATTTTACGAGTGAATCAAATGTTGTTATATGTCAAAAATGTTGTAATGCATTGGCACCAATTTGCATTTATAATACAGTGTAAAAAATCTCATTGATTTGTATGTTAAAAAAGCAAACTTTGAATGTAAATTATATATAAATGGAAAATAAATTTTATTGAAATGGAAACAAATTTTATTGAAATTATATTTTGTTCAAAAATTTTGGCATTAAAATTGTAGCACTCAACTCACCATAATATTTTGTTAAACCAAAGTAAAAAAAGAAACTATACAAAAAACAAGTAATATATGAATGAGATTAGCAGCAGGATGGCGTTGTGCTGTGCACGTCTGTCCTTAGTACTGTTTATTTTTTTTTGTTTTATTACGCTTTTATCAACCAATGAAAATGTATATTGCATTAATTGTTATTACATTTTACATTGCTGTATAGTAAATTTTTGTGGTATTGATTTCATAGTTAATACTTTTGTTAATTTGGATTTTACAATTTTTATTTTATTGCTATATTTTTCAAGCTTGCCACACGCTGTATGTTGTTTACTTTTACTTTTAATGAAATATAGGTATAATTTATTTCTAAGAGATATTTCTTGTTATAGCTTTTAGTAGATATTCATTGGTTTTAAGTGTAGTTTTTTTTGATTTGTAGTAACCCGTACTTGTTAAACCTAAAATAAATTAAATTTAAATTTCTTCCTCCATTTTACCACAAGCCATAATGATTATTATTTGTCCGTTGATGTATTACCTGCTTTCACATCTAACATATTTTTGTTGAATATTTTTTTATTAGTAGTCAGTTACTTGCTTTTGTATTTTCTCTTTCTCCTGTTCGCTTTTTTGTTTTTAATGATTTTTTTTTGATTTCAGTTGCGCTTCTCTCTATTTTGTGTAAAAACAGATTTTAGTTTTGATATTTTATTTAGCCGAAATGATTTCAAAACGTTAAAAAAGCAAGTTTTCGTGAGTTGTTAACAATTTTTATTTTTCAAAATTTTTGCAGGATGATGAAGGAGATAAAAGCGATCAAGATTTAGTCGTAGATGTTGCAAATGAAATGGTGAGTTGAGTTTGTCTATCCAAAGCAAAATGTAAATAGAATTCAAAAGGACAAACAAAAATATTATTTAAATGGAATTATTATGCACAGTGAGCTAACCAATTGTTCCCAACCCAATCAATTATTATTTTTGAATGCATTTCACTTTTCATTTTATTTATCAATTTTTTTTTAATATTTAAGCTTATTCAATACATACATACATATTTGTTTTAGTGATACGCATAATCGTTTATTTATCTTGTTATTATTACAATTATAGGAATCACACTCGCCACGTCCGAACGGCGAACACATGTCAATGGAAGCGCGTGATCGTGAAAGTCTGAACGGTGAACGTCTTGATAAGCCGGGCAGTAGTGGTGTTAAGCCACCAAATGATCGACCACCATCACGTTCCGGCTCCAGTTCATCGCGCTCAACTCCCAGCCTAAAAACTAAAGATGTAAGTGTAAAATATTAATATAGCGCTAATTTTTGAGTACTCGTTGAAGGGTGTGAACTTTGCCGTCTGTCGATATTAACACATCTTATTGTTTCAAATAGATACGAAAAAAGATAACACAAGTTGTTAAACATAACTCGGCCTTGCCTATTTCTTTCGAATCAAAGTTTGTTCTCGAAATTGGTAACCACCGGTGATCTATGTCTTTATTAATTTTTGAGTTATGAGCAGTCGAAAGTCGACAATAAGTGTGCCGCATACGGGTGATCATGCGAAAGCTTAGCGCACACGACCTAACATACCTGCTCGTCGTATAAAATCAACAGCATTCGAGTAAAGGGCCGTTTCTCGCGGAACGTCGCATATGTGAAAATTCAATTTATGTTAAAAATAAAACTGAATTTATATTTACTAATAGAACGGTGCTCACAGGTATATTTGGCTGAGTAAAGTTACCAAGTAGTAACTTTGCCGTCGAAGCGGGTTTAATGCATAAAGCCCTATTTTTAAGAACAAAAAATATTGGATTTCAGCAAAGCCCATCTAAAATGGAGTAAAACAAAAATGCCTTTTAGAAAAGCTCAAAGAACTTGAAAATGTTGTAGGGAAACACATTTTCCTTTTTTTTTGAAATACTGTTAAAACAGTTTCAGAACTCTTTTTTATTATAGTATTATTTCCTCTAATAATAAATAAATAAATAGTTTGGTATAGAAAATAAATGGACAAGTTTGGACTGTAATCACGCACACATTTTCCAAATCAAAAAATGGAAAGAGTGGGATAGCTCGTTATAAAATACTGCTAAACTAGTGAAACTTGGCTAGTGATTTTATGACGCAAGCTATATGTCCCAGAAAAAGAGCGCGACAGCGTCTGCATTTGAAAGAAACAATTTTAAAAAATATGCCCCCGGTAATATAAATAACATAACATGTATCGCTCAACGGCGCGATAACCTCCGAAGAATCTAAGGCCGAGCTTCTCTTCCAGTTTGCGTCGTGCTCCTCTTGATTTTCCCTACAAATTGGCCGGACGGGACCTACATGTTTTATGCCGACTCCGAACGGCATCTGCAAGGCATATGAGTTTTCACTGAGAGCTTTTCATGGCAGAAATACACCCGGAGTGCTTGCCAAACACTGCCGAGGGGCGACCCCGCTTAGAAAAATGTTTTTCTAATTGAAAAATCTTATTTCTAAAATTTTGATGTTGCTTTGTCCGGGGTGTGAACCCAGGGCATACGGTGTGGTAGGCGGAGCACGCTACTATCACACCATGGTGGCCGCCATAGACCTGTATATAGACCAGTGGCAAAATCGATTGACTACAACGCCCCCATGAAAAAATTTTTATATTTTTAATAAATCTCTTCACATAAACATAGGTTCAACAAAAATACATAGTTAAATTCTATCGAACATATTTTACGGTAATTGTTTGCTGTGAAAAAGGCGAAATCGGTTACAAGCCACCCCCACTTTTTCTGTATCGAAAATTTATAAAAATGGAAAAAAGTGATGAAGCTCGACAAGTGGATAACGCAAGAGACAAATTTGTAATGCTGGGATGAAGCACACTGGCTTATGGAAGAAGCTACAGGCCTGCCAAAATACTGCTCTCAGAACCGTCACTGCGCCAGAAACCTGGGCATCCCAACAGACATCTGATTGATGAGCCAATACCGCCTAGGGACTTAAGGAGTCATATCCGTAAGCATTATGAGGAAATACGGCACCTGCGAACTCAGCCGTATGAAGCAATGAAACAGAAGCAGGTCCTCAGTGAACTCCACAGACAGGCGTCGGACCTTTATGCCAGGAATTGCCCGGTGAATCCAGTACTCAAAGAGCAGTACTCAAAACTTGCGGAAGAGGAACGTCATACTCCCCAGGGAAACGCAAGTCACTCTAGCTCAACTTCGTTCTGGATACTGTAACAGGCTAAACCCTTACCTATCCAGAATCAACCCCGACATACAAAATGTATGCCCCGTTTGCAATGTGTCCCCACATGACACCAACCATCTCTTTAATTGTAATGTGGAACCAACGCCTCTAACACCCCTTTCATTATGGTCCACCCCTGTTGAAGCAGCAAGTTTCTTTGGACTCCCGTTAGAGGATATTGGTGACAATTTGTGATCGGTCGCACCTATTAGGTGTGGCGAAGCACTGCTACAACAAGAACAACAACACTGGCTTATTTCGGTCTTCACGAAACAAATTTCGAATCGGTTTTGAATCTGCATCGTACGGTTTGATTGTCCTGGTAACCTTGTTGAAATTTTTCAAGTGTTTTTTTTTGTGTAGACCAAACCATTTTTTTAACCTTGAGTCTTAAGCAAAAAACTGATATCTCCGTTCTATTTTCTCGTATATGTATGTATGTGTGACTTTTCTGTCAGCTCGATCAATCGTGGTCTTCAATTTTTTTGGTTGAAATTGAAAAAAATGTTTACCGTTTGTTTAAATAAAAAAGTTTCAAAAAATATATTGAGAGGGTTCGATTTTCGAATATGAAAGCCCAATAGACGTTTTGGACCCCTTAAAAAAATTTGGTTTGGTTGAGTATCCAGCAGGGTGTTGTAAGTGTAAAAAATTGTAGAAGAAGAAAGAAGACTACCAAGGGTGACACGAGTCACTACAACTGTAACAGGTTGAACTCTTACTTGCCCAGAATCAACCCTGATATACGTAATGTATGTCCTGTATGCGATGAGTCCCCACATGACACCAACCATCTTTACAATTGTCATGTGGAACCTCTGCCTCTAACAGCAGCATCCCTATGGTCCACCCCTTTTGAAACTACTAGTTTCCTTGGACTCCCGTTGTAGGAGTTTCATGACAATTTTAGAGTGGTCGCACCTATTGAATGGATCGAAGCACTGTTAATACAACAACGACGAATCGTCTCTTAACGATTTCGTCTAGCCATGGTATTTTTATAATTTTCGTTCATTTCTAGCGTTATGTCGAAAAGGTAGGCAATTGTCAAAAGATACGAATCATTCGCCACTGGGACAGGGATCAAGATATTTAGAAACTCCATTTACAACATGTGGAATCTTGCGACCGCTTTTTGAGTAACTTCCCGTAGAGCTAGATTCTTGAAACTAAGAACATACATACTGAAGTACAATCTCATGAAAATGTAGCATGAGGAAAAGAATTTTCGCTGGTCGTCCAGAGACCGTGAAAACTCAAAGAATCGTCCCAACTTGGAAATTTTGCTTTCGAGTTTTAAGAAACTTCCCAACAAGCCAGAGACCTGAAACTTTGAACGAAACTGCGGGCTTTATAAAGTTGTAATATTTAGGATAAGAGTTTTCTAGTTGGGGCAGGAGTCGAGATATTTAAGAGGTATTAAAAAATCCATTTAGAATTGTGGCATCTTGGGAGCGATTTTTAAGCTACTACTCATTGAGCTAGAACATGAAACCCTGTTCTTACATAGTTCAGGACACCTTGACAATGAAAGAAAAGAAGAAAATAAAAAGATAAATTTTTTTTAAGTATTTCCTTTATATAAATAGACCAGAAAAACGAAAAATGTTGTTAAACAAAGACATTATCTTGTTGAACTTTACCAACAAGCAAAGTAAACGTTATGTAACTTTTTAATAAGTTTTCTCAAAAAAATCGTTTAGAAATAAGCGTCAAATAATTGAAACGGCTGCCTGCTTTTAAGCTTATAAATGTACGCTTATAAGAAATTGTTAAAATAAAGCTTTTTATAAATATTTTTCTAATGCTTTTTTAAACGATAGTTTTTATATCAATCAATTTTTTCAATAACACTGTGCAACAGCCGGCTGGGTATTGGACCAAACCCACTGTTTTGTAGAGATTTAGGCTTACGTAGACAAAGTACTATCTACGTTTTTCGAAGTTAGCCTCCAAAATTTTTTTATTTAGCAAAATAAAAAAGTAAAAGTAAAAGTGTGGTCTGCTTGTTTTTTATTTGAATGGCTGAATTCTTTTTTTGAAAAATTACAGTACGAGCAATTCCAGTGCAGACATGAAAGTATTAGCCACTATCATGGGACTATCTGACTTTTCACCTCGTATAACAGCTGTTATACTAAATTTCTCAAAAAAAGAATTTAGCGCTTCAAATATGGGGAAAGAGCGGACCACGACCACTGCTACTGCTACAACAACAACAACAACAGCGGACCACGACCACATTTTTATTTTTTTAATTTGCTGAACGCTTTAACAAAAAAAATTAAATTTCGAAATGTAGAATTTCGAACTTCGAAAGCCGATATCTTTTTTTGGAGGCTAGCTTCGAAAAACGGAAATAGTACTTTTTATACTTAAGCCTCAATCTCCTCAAAAAAGTTGGCTTGATCCAATACCCAGAAAAAGTGTAATTTAATAATAATAATAATACGCATAAGTTGTGTAATTTAATAATAATAATAATACGCATAAGTTGTGTAATTTAATAATAATTATAATACGCATAAGTGGTGTAATTTATACGTATAATACAAGTGCACACATATCATTTCTTAATTTCATACATACTGTAACGAATTTAGGGAAATTCCGCTTATTTGAAAAGTTCTGCTAACATTCGAATCGCTAAACTGTTGAATAAATTACTCCAATATTTAGTATTGCAAAATGGTCTTTATTAGACTACTTTGAGAGTACTTCTCAATAACTCTTACTTCACAATAGCGTGCTTAAATCAAAACTGATTAGTCATGCTTCACCTTGCTCTGATTTTATACTCTCGGTTTCCTCGTTCACACTTTTCTTCTAAGGTCTAGTAATTTCGCGAACTTCATGCTTGGTTACTAGCCATATACATGTATATTTGTAGTTTGTATATGTGAGTACTACTTCGACTGATGATGACATGCGTTTGTGAGTATCTCTCTGCTGCTTTGTATGTATGTGTGTACATGATGATTGATTTGTTTACGTACATACGAGTGGCTGCTTAGTATCTGCTTAGTGATGATAATATTCGTAACAATACATTAAATCAAGTTTAGCTACAATTCTTACGCATTCTTGGAGAAGTTAAAATATTTATAAATATTTACCCTCAACGTTTACAAAATGTTTTCTGAAAAACATTAAAATATATTTAATATTGAAAACGCTTATATATCGTTTAACACAGCAAGTTTACTTTAAGTTACTTTTAAAATCATTTACAGATAGGCCTGTTGGGATTTATATGAAATTCTAACATAAATACTGATAAAAATTTTATGAGGAAAAAAAATATAAAGATGGAGTGCAATTAATAGACTTTCGATGTAATCTTTACCTGAGTTCGACAACGTGCGCTTCACCTTAATATTTTTGATCCTTATAAAATTTTTTACAGTAGTTCTATGTTAAAATTGAACATTAAAGTTCAACAAAATAATGTCTTTGTTTAAAAAGAATTTTTTTCGTTTTTTCTGGTCCATTTATATGAAGGAAGTACTTAAACACTTTTTATTTTTTTTCCTATCCTTTCAATAGACATTTACATTTTTATATTAAGGATAAGATTTTTTATATTTTTGTGGTTGGGCTCGTTTTATTTGACTTTAATATACATCTATATATTTATATTTCTTCTCAATTTTTTGTTATTATATCGGCCTACTGATTTGTATATTTCTTCTCTTTTAAGATGGATAAACCAGGCACACCGGGCGCAAAGGCACGCACTCCCACCCCAAACGCTGCCGCACCAGCACCAGGTGTAAACCCGAAACAGCTAATGCCACAAGGTGGTCCACCGCCAGCAGGATATCCAGCCTCACCATATCAGCGACCCGCTGATCCCTACCAGAGACCACCATCCGATCCGGCATATGGTAGACCGCCACCATTACCCTACGATCCGCATGCGCACGTACGAACAAATGGCATTCCACATCCTCAAGCGTTAACTGGTGGAAAGCCGTAAGAATATATATACAATAAAATTATGAATGTTTTTTTATTCCATTTATTGATGTTATTTTCCTTTCGAACAGCGCTTATTCGTTTCACATGAATGGTGAAGGCAGCTTACAACCGGTTCCGTTCCCTTCAGACGCATTAGTCGGTGTTGGTATACCACGTCACGCACGACAAATTAACACACTATCACATGGTGAAGTTGTGTGCGCTGTAACTATTTCGAATCCCACAAAATATGTTTACACAGGCGGCAAAGGCTGCGTCAAAGTTTGGGACATTTCACAGCCGAACAATAAAAATCCGGTCAGCCAATTAGACTGTCTGCAACGTGACAATTATATAAGATCCGTGAAATTACTACCCGACGGTCGAACGCTCATTGTTGGCGGTGAAGCGTCTAATCTTTCCATATGGGATTTGGCTAGTCCGACGCCACGTATCAAAGCCGAACTGACATCAGCAGCGCCGGCATGCTATGCACTCGCCATTAGTCCTGATTCGAAGGTGTGCTTCTCGTGCTGTAGTGATGGTAATATAGCCGTTTGGGATCTTCACAATGAAATATTGGTGCGCCAATTTCAAGGACATACTGATGGCGCTTCATGTATTGACATTAGTCCTGATGGGACACGTCTGTGGACTGGTGGTTTAGACAACACAGTGCGTTCATGGGATTTACGTGAGGGACGTCAGCTACAACAACATGATTTTAGTTCCCAAATATTCTCGCTCGGCTATTGTCCGACAGGTAAAATCGTATTAAAAATTTGTTAAAAGTATTTACTGGTTTGATACATAAATTGCGTATTTCTGGTATTGCAGGCGATTGGCTCGCTGTGGGTATGGAAAATTCACATGTCGAAGTATTGCACGCATCCAAATCAGACAAATATCAACTGCATCTTCATGAAAGCTGTGTGCTCTCTTTAAGATTCGCCACATGTGGTAAATGGTTCGTTTCGACTGGCAAGGATAATCTGTTGAATGCTTGGAGAACACCTTACGGTGCAAGCATATTCCAGGTGAGTTAAATTTCACGTAACTGAGAAATAAAGTAATTATAAAATGAATTCATATAAACTTTTGTTTCCTTTTTAAAACATGTGTAGTCAAAAGAAACTTCATCAGTACTTAGTTGCGACATATCAACCGATGACAAATACATTGTGACAGGCTCTGGCGACAAAAAAGCAACGGTTTACGAAGTTATTTACTAATAAGCGTGACTTTTATTTTTGACAAATTTTACAAAACCGAAGAAATATTCATAACTTTCTTATATGCTAACATATTTCTACACAAAACAGAGCAGTCAAACACAATCAAACAAATGCAAACAAAAAAGCTATGAAAGTTGATAAGTGGCGAAATGTTTTCAGAAGTCAAAAGGTGATATTAACGTGAAGAAAATATCTTTGACGACATTTTCGCCCAAAGCATAGCAGTCTAAGAGTACGAAGAAAAAAACATGAGCAGTGAGGATGCCCAAAAAACGGAAACTGAAAAGGCATGAGATTGTGAAGAAAGCGTTGCGTTAAATAAATAGCACGCGCAGCAGTGGATAATGGTAACAAAAAATAGCAACAAAAAGCATAAAATAAAACTTAAAATATACATCAAATTATATATATACATACATAAACAAATTGTAGTTTATAAGTAATTTTAAGTAAACTAAAATTAATGAGACAAGAAAAAAAATAAAAAAATAAACGAAAAACTATGCAAACAAATGCGCCGCATGAGCAAAATAACAAACGAAAATTAATAAATAAATGTAATGTAAAAGTAACAAAAATTTTCAACAGGAGTGTATGTAGCAAGAATTTGCTTATTATTTGGAAGCAACTAAGCTATAGAACGAATTGAAAAGCTAAGTTAAAGTAAATAATATATTTGTTAATATCTGGTGCGCTAATAGAGCTGACCAATCGATAAGCAAAGCAATAAATGTGACCCGGTCTATGAAAAGGTGACTTATGACTCAAAAAAGAAATTGCGAGAAACAGCTGTTAAAACAATGCATTTCTTCAATTTCCTAGTAGTTTTTCTTTTGCATTATGAACAGTCATGCCCAAATGGCAAAACACAAACCAGTTTCTGACCGATATTTTGGATCCATTGCCATCCAAAAAAATGCTATCAATAAAATCTGAGGATGTTTCATCAGCCACCAAAGTGGCATCGAAGAAACCAAAGGGCTTCATCGTCTTTCATTTGTGCTTTTCTTTCTCTACATTTTTAGTACACTTCAAGCAAGTTAGGACTTTCTAGTTTTCACCACGTGAAAGAGCGTCACAAAAACTATGGAAAACAGAAAAAAGTGGAAACATTTTTTGAGTCATAAGCCACCTTTTCATAGACCGGGTCATATATACATATGAACGCTGTTCCACCGTCGCGTAAAGCTTTGCAGATATATGTATGTAGGCGACACATTTCAAATATAACTATGCTTGTTGTTGGTTGCAACGGGCAGTTGGCGCTAATCGTTGCAAAATTCGTGAATAATTCCGTAATTAAAATCCAACAACGAGTAACTTAAATAAACATTTTGTTAGAATATATTTTTAATTAAAGTAAGTATAAAATAAAATCAACTTACATTACATTTATGTATTGTAGAAAAATAATAACTAAAAATAAAAAAGGAAATGAGACACAAATGAAAAATTTAAATTTAATTTCTTATGTTCAGGGATTTTATTGAACTTATAATATTTGCTAAAGTTAACTTAATATACTTCCTCCTCACATTTTTAATTATATTTTATCTTAAAGCTTAGCTACTCATTATCGTATGCCTCTGCACCCACATAAATATATTTGATTGGATTTCGAAGCAATTCTGAAAAGTAGAATATCCTTTTTAGGTATTTTTAAGAGCAGCGAACGTTATTTCAGCTTAAAAAATTCTCGAACTCTATTAAAAACTCTGTTCCGATTATCTCGTAATGAAAAAATGTTTCGATTTCAATTCTAGTAGCCTTGACCAAGCTAACTTAAATGTAACTGAAAGATTTAAAAGCGGTTACCAGGGGTTGTATTCAGTAAATATGTATGTAATTTGAAATGTACATTTTCCTTCATACAAATTATGTGAAGAAAAAGTGTAAATTTTAAAACGCACAGTTATTAAATCTCCCCTAAAACAGTGAAAAGCAAATCGTACGTTGTGGGTTCAAAATCGATTCGAAATTTCTTGTGAAAACCTTATCTTGTCTGATAATTTTTTGATATGGGAGGTTTTGTGAAATTCTCATTTTTAAATATTCTTACGCGCTGCAATTAATAATTTAAATAAGATTTTTATGTTAGTGCTTTTTTTCTTTTGCTTATTAAAAACGTTTATTTATTCTCTATTTTTGGGGAGATAACTAATATTTGATTTGTCTCATACATATCGCTCATTTACTTCAATAGAGTCATAATTCAAAAAACACAATTTTCCAGGAGAGCCATTCAAAGATTTTAATTACCATATGTTGCGCATATAAAGGCATATTTTCATTTGTATAGCACGTGGTAAATTTGTAACGGATCCCAAATATTTTTTATACAACATAGAGCACGTTATTGGGTACGTTTATATGTTATTAACTCAAAAGTCATGTTTTTTGAGTTATGACACTATTGAAGTAAATGAGCGATATGTCAACTTCCCCACTATACCTTAATTAATTTTCGGATTTCCAGTCAAATTACTTGTTTTGTTTTCCAGAGTATGTTGACTGTAAAATATCACCTACTGAGTGGAATATAACCCTATCTAGGCTGCCGTCCTATCCCAGTAAATTTTCAAAAAGCGTTCCATACTAGACATTGTTTGAGAAACGCCCTTTTTTCTTTTCAAACATGATTTATATAGAATTTTATTGAAAAACGGCCTGTCCTAGAATCTATATCAGCAGCGTTTATGCAAAAATTTTGAGATAGTCCGCTTTTCAACTAAATTCTAAGGTTGCACGTTTTTGTAAAAAAAAACCGCGTTGTTGATGTTAGCAATGTTTCGCCCCACCTAATAGCTGCGACCGATCACAAATTGTCATCAATATCCTCTAACGGGAGTCCAAGGGAACTTGCTGTTTCGACGGGGGGGACCATAATGAAAGGGGCGTTAGAGGCGTTGGTTCCACATTACAATTAAAGAGATGGTTGGTGTCATGTGGAGACACATTGCAAGCGGGGCATACATTTTGTATGTCGGGGTTGATTCTGGATATGTAACAGTTTAACCTGTTACAGTATCCAGAACGAAGTTGAGCCAGAGTGACTCGGGTTTCCCTGGGGAGTATGCGTTCCTCTTCCGCAAGTTTTGGGTACTGTTCCTCGAGTACTGGATTCACCGGGCAATTCCCGGCATAAAGGCCCGACGCCTGTTTGTGGAGTTCACCAAAGACCTGCTTGTGTTTTTTTGCTTCATACGGCTGAGTTCTCAGGTGCCGTATCTAAGTCCCTAGGCGGTGCTGGCTCATCTATCAGATGTCTGTTGGGATGCCCAGGTTTCTGGGTATTCAACATGAACTGTTTGGTTAGCATCTCATTTCTCTCCCTGATGTGGAGTATTCTCGCCTCATTATGTAGATGGTGTTCTGGGGACATAAGAAGACAGCCCGTGGCGGTTCTGAGCGCAGTATTTTGGCAGGCCCGTAGCTTCTTCCAGTGGGTAGTTTTTAGGCTTGGCGACCATATAGGGGACGCGTAGCACGCAAACGGCTTGCTAATTGCTTTGTATGTGGTAATGAGCGTTTCTTTGTCTTTTCCCCAAGTACTGCCAGCAAGGGATTTGAGGATTTTATTACGCCTCTGGATTTTCGGAACAATTGCGGCTGCGTGCTCACCAAAATGTAGATCCTGATCAAACGTCACACCCAAGATTTTGAGGTGTAGGACAGTCGGTAGCGTAGTGCCATCGACGTGGATGTTCAAAATGGTCGACATTTGGGACGTCCAGGTTGTAAATAGTGATGATTTAGTCGGTGATAATGCCAGGTTTCGCGAAGCGAAAAAACTGCAGAGATCAGGGAGGTAGCCGTTTATTTTGTTGCAAAGCTCATCGATCTTTGGGCCCGGGCCTGTGGCCATTATTGTGCAGTCATCGGCGTAAGAAACGATAGTAACTCCTCCTGGTGGCGAAGGTAGTTTTGATATGTAAAAATTAAACAAAAGTGGGGATAAGATACCACCCTGAGGCACCCCTTGTTTAATTCTTCTTGGCTTTGATATTTCGTTTCTGAATTGCACCGATGCCTGCCGACCACCCATATAATTTGCGGTCCACCTTTTAAGACATGGGGGAAGGGTAGACCCGCGTCAAGGATTTCTGTAAACAAATTTTGATAGTGTGTTTTGAAACTAAAAGCTGAGGTAGATTGAAATAAAGCGGGAATTTTTAAGTTAAATTTTTACTAATATAGAAAAATTGGAATATTTTTGAAATCACTGTGGTAGTTTTCTCTATGGAGATCGTGGAAACAAAAAACAAAAACAAAATTTAACACACTAATAGAACGCACCACTTGTGTATGTAAGTTTCCTTTATTTTTTTACCCGGGCATTTAGCACAGAAAACGAAATACAATGAACATTTTATGTAATTAAATATTGTAAGAAACTTGTCGCGCAAACAATTGTTTTTTTTTATTAAAAATTCAGCTTTTGGGTATAGAAAATACAGAAAGCGTAGAATTTTTTTTCAAATGTTTTTTTACAGCATGCAGAATACTCTTATGGATATGTGTGCATATCTTCATTTCAAAATTTTTCTGGTAATTTTTTTTATATTTGAAATGTTCAGTTGAATCACACTTCTCTGTTACGGTTTTCACTAAAAATTTCGATCGGCGATTTGCCTTCTTATTTATATACAAGGTGTTAAGCGTGGTCGTAGTTAGGTCTTCGACTTTGTATTTAAATAAAATAATTGAAAAAAAGATTTTACGAGGATTCTTATTTCGAACATGGAAAGCTCAAATAGTTATCTGAGGCTTACTTCGGAAAATGGGTGAAATAAATTTTTTTTTCTCAAACGTAAGAAATAGAATAATGACAATTTTCAGAACGGTTTGTTAAATGCAGGGCTGCTCAACCCCTTCACACTTGTAGCACTTTTGTTTTTGTTTTGCTTTGAATCGTTAGCACAGATCCAAATTCACACTTTGAATATAAAAAAAAATTTCCATAGCACTCCCATATGCCCTCACATATAATTTCCCGTATGAAGCTCAGGCACTTGTGTATGATAAAAAAATTTTCATTAACAATTTCACAACTAAAAATTATTCAAAAACATAGCACTGAAAAAAATTTGTAATCAAACTTGATTCATAAATAAAATTAAAATAGATAACTGACCGCAGAGCTGAAATATATGGGGCATATGACCAAAGAATCTAAGCGAAACTGTACCAAAAGAAGAGATATGATAATCGTTAATTATCCTCAAGGAAAGTCAGTAAGTAGTGATACAAATTGCTGATTCGGAACTAGACCTAGAGTGCCAAATAAGTACTATTTTGTTAGTGGCTATATTTGCAATTATAAAATCGATAGTTTTGATTTTTATAGTTCATAATTAACATACATTTAAAAAAGGCCACCAGCAAAAATACTGATACCAGTTTTTCACGAGCTACGACTACATATGAATATGCCTTTTTTTCAACATTTCCACCATTTCGGAACTATCGAAATATGCGATAATATCATACTAGAAGCATCATGTAGAATTTCGCTCCGGTTCGGGGCCAACGAAATACTACCAAGAAAGAACTAGATGTCAGCTGTCAAATTTTACACTAGTTCGTAAATATCCATAAAAGTGCCAATAAAGATCTGGTTCGAAAGTGGAAATTTGTATAAAGTTGCCGGGACAATTTCCGCCACCTAGGGCATCGCAATGTTAAATTCGACAGTTGAAAGCATGTAAAAGAGATAGATAGGCGAACTGTTAGTGGTTCAGAATGCAGTAGAAGTGAACTAGTTTTGAACTAGAGATTCTCTTACTGGATTTTGTATTTTATTTCGGTATATTATTTTTGGTTATGAGACACCAACTGAAGATTGAAAGTGGGAGGAACCATTAAAGCGGGAGTCATTGGTGCCGTATGTCGTATCGCTGTAGTCGTATCCCTAACGTAATCAGCTGTTTATCGTTACGACGGCAACCAAAAACCAATTTGTTGGCTACGATACGGTTACGACCTTAGCGGCACCAATAATCGATTGCATTGATTCCCATAATGTTGGTCGAATCAGCTGTTATAAGGTTACCGATACGGTTACCGATAAAGCACCAATGTCTGCAGCTTAAGCAACTCTGCCTATCGTTTACTTGTTAAACATTTTATTAAATTCAGGTGGTATTCAAGCACCTCAGTAATCTTTGTTGGTAACATATGTAAATTTTAACATAAATTAAAAAAAAACCGCGCGGAGCCCTCTAATTAAGCATTTCGAAAGTTATCAAACTCAATTTCTAATGCAACATTCGTGGAAATCTCCACATTCACTTTAATTAATTAATCAATGTAATTTTCGCAACGTTCAGTATTAAATTTATTGGCTCTTGAACGTTGACGATATAACTATTTACGTAATATTCTAAGCAAACATTTTGTAATTTGAAACCAAATCTTCAACTTTTCCCAACCTCAAACAATTAAATTTAAAACATTTTTTTTAAATACAAAAATTTTTCAGTGCACATACAATTTTGTACATGTATTGTGATTTGCACTTCCATATAAAAAATTTTGAGCAGCTCTGGTTAAATGGTTAAAATAATTGATCTTTGCAAGAGTATTTATTTTTATTGTTATCTAACCTTTCTGATCCAAAAAACTAGAGCTTAGGAAGTATTTTTAAGTTAAATCATATATGTATTACTACTAAATTGCTATAGCAAAATGCTCGCAAAGCAAATAGTTTTAAAATCGAAAGGTCGACAGCCTACAATATATTTGTAATTGTAGCAGCATAAGTGTGACAAGAAAAAATTACAATTCGGGTACATTCCCTTATCGACTTTATATACAATCGTATTACATATATGACTAACTTTAAGTCTTAAACATTTAGACGCCCTAGATACTCGTTCACTTAACGTGGCTTGAGATACATCAATGAAAACTTTCTGTCATTGCGGATAAGGCAAGTGTATTATCTAATGCATCGACGGGATTTTAACAGACACGCCCACCTGATTTTTAAAGAAACTATTGTTATCGTTATCATTCTATCACTCGCTGAAAATAGCTGACCGGATGCGCACCCATATTGAACACCCCGTCATAATTCTGTTGTTGTTGTAGCGTTAAGGACACACCCCGACGGCCTTGGGGAGTGTTATCGATGTTGATTGTACTTTGCCGGATACAGATCCGGTACGTTCCGGTAACAAGCACCATTAAAGGACAAGCCCGACCATCTCGGGAACGATTTGGTATGACCACATGAAACCTTCTAGGCCATACCGCTCTCCCACCCCTTAGATGCCTGCGGAACTTAGGGACGCTGGTGCCTCTGCTGCGGATTCGCCACGGGTAGGTGAGGTTAACAATTGCGTTGGAGAAGGTATATATTGCGCTGGCAACCCCTTGAAAAGGCTGCGCTACACAACCACTTGAATCAATTTAGTATTTTGGTCGCCTCTTACGACGGGTATATTCTAAGCCCCCTAACCCGCTGGGGACGTCATAATTCTGTTTTCTTTTAAGGTAGGCTTTCTAAAAAAACTACCATTTTCAATCCACTTACGATTTGGTTTCAGTTTTTCCAGCAAATGTACTGAACTTTTTCAACTACTTTCAATTCATTATTTCATTCTATTTGTTCGATTTGAAAAAACTAGAATAGAGGCCAAATCGTAACATTAGTGATCGGGTAATGGAACCTATCGCTGAATTGATTATTTTTTTTTGGTATTTTAAGAGCAATTAATTCAAAATAAATTGAAGATTTGTTAGCTATAGTATATTTTAATCCCGTTTCCCAATTGGTCCCTGCTTTTCAAGTCGAATACGAGAAATTCTGTCGAATTCGAAAACGGGAGCATGCATGTATACTTAGAAATATTTATAGAATTTCGAGGTATCTGTAGAATTGGCATTTGTCAACATGTGCCAAAGCCTACCTTAATGTACATACACCTAAGAATAAAAAAGCAAACGAGATTTTCAATTGCCATTTTTAATTTCCGTAAATAAACAAAAAGAGATGCAATTTTAGATTTTCTAACTTTTTTGAAACCGTTTTCGAAATTAGTTTACACAGTTTTTTGTCATAAAATACATTCAAGCTGCTTTTTAATTGCAAAATTAAATTAAAAAAAAAGGATTTATAAAAATTTCTAGAGTTTTTGCTGCAATTTTTTACTCCATGCATGCTGTTGTGGAATGGGCATAGCTTTTCCTGATTTATAAACGCTTTATTATTAGTTTTTTGCTTCTTAAGCGTATTTTATTTTATAACTTCTTTGTACATGTAATTAACGTTCTTCTGTTTTATATAAATAAGGGCGCACAATTGCGTAAGAAAATAAAGATTTTTAAGAAAACTGCTTAAATTTTAAATTAATGACATTATAGTAAGAAAAAGGTAATAAAGGTGTGTAAAAAAACTAGAAAGTGCATTATATGCATGTAATTAATGATAGTCAAGTGGATGTGGGTGGATAAACAAAAGGCAGAAATATGTTAAGCAAATAGGGACAACGTGAGCCAAACACCCTGTCCATGCTTCAAATGCTAAATTGTCTCCCCTCCTTTTCCCCCTCTCCTCTTCCTAATTCACAACAACATTTCGTTATTTCTTCTCTTTGTAGGCTTCCTAAACTTTAAGTTACTTCTCATTTTCGAAACTTACGTTTATTGTATACACATCCATACATAAAATACACACATACACGCATACACATAAAGAGGTAAAGAACTATATGTAATATATAGCATATATATATATATATATATAGTATATATCGTTAACTTAATTCACAAAGGCCCTAACCAACAAATATAAAGTTTTACAGGGTAAGCCAAAAAACGTTTTATTTTACATTCACTGCATGCAGAAATGGCTTTCAAAAAGTGGCAGTTTCGAAAAATCTGTTGGTTAGGACCTTTGTGAATTAATCTAACGATATATACATAACATACATGTATTAATACAAATACTTATATATAGTAATTAAAATTAAAATAAAAAAGAAAACAAAAAGATGCATTATGTAATTAAGTAACGAAAGTAAAATTGGAAAACAAAATGAAAATGTAAATTCGCGAGTGCGAAGCGTAAATTTAATTGAAATATAAAATAAATAAATCAGAATATAATTGAAAAAAAAAGAATACTTAATTGCGTGCGTTTTCTCTTCTGGGAAAAACGTAACCTGCATTGCATGTTGCATTCTTAAATTCTAACTTTTGAACTAGGTCACCTTTCGCTGTTTAAAATGGCTCTATTTGTACGTAATAGTACCCTTTTCTTATTTAGTGGATAATATTTTGTGAAAGGAATATACAACTACGAGATAGCTGAGAAGAACCTTTAGGCCGACATTATTTTCAGAAACGAAAACACCATATGTCTCAGTACTTACTCTTCTAACTGCAACATTTTGCATTTCTTCACCATTTTATCAAAGAGCCCAAAAACTTCAGTTCCATTAGTTAATCTCATTTTCTCAAAACTGAGCTGTGGCCGGAAAATCCGCTTTTGTTGGGTGTTTGGCTTGACAGTAAGGCGAATAAATTCAGATGATGTGGGGGCATTTTTGAGCTTGCTGGGGACAGGATCCGAATCGTAACATCCGTGAACGTACTACTTGATATGTATTGTGCATAATGTACGTGAGTGAGTAGTGGAACGTAATCGCTGAATTGATTATTTTTTGATATTTTCAAAACCAATTCAACATTTTTATATCTATTTTGGCTTTAAGATATCGCTCATTTACTTCAATAGTGTCATAACATGACTTTTGAGTTAATAACATATAAACGTACCCAATATCATGATCTATGTTGTATAAAAAAATATTTGTGATCCGTTACAAATTTACCACGTGCTATAAAAATGAAAATATGCCTTTATATGCGTATCATATGGCAGTTAAAATCTTTGAATGGCTCTCCTGGAAAATTGTGTTTTTTGAGTTATGACACTATTGAAGTAAATGAGCGATATGCTCCAACCTTTCGATCAGGACAGGGAGAAATGAACAAATATATTGGGTCCGTGTATCATAGACGTCCCAATCAGATTACAAGGAAGTCTAAGTTCGGGTGAAACCGAACATTACATACCCAGCTGTACACTTGAAATGCTGTTGTTGTTTGTTTTGTGTGTTTAATAGTGTTACAAGGCTGCGCAATAATACATTTACATATTGATATAATGCTCTTTTTTGCAAAGATATAGCTTATTTTATTCGTCCACGACCCTTTTCAAACTCTTTTGTATAAAAGTGGTCGTGGTCCTTAACCGATTTCGTTAATTTTGCTTCAAAGCATTCCTTATAGTAAAGGCAACCTCTCTGCCGAATTTTGTTACGATAGGTTTAACGATTTTTGATTCATGATTAATATTTGTAAAATTGATTTTATAACAAGTGGGCGGTGCCACGCCCATTTTAAAATTTTTTTTCAAATTTTTATCAACATTCTAGGTGTATTATTTATTAAATTATCAGGTTTTTTGTGTTTTCCAAAATATTGTATATATAAAAAGTGGGCGTCGTTATCATCTGATTTCAATACCAATCTATTCTGGGTCCAGATAAGCTCGTGTACCAAATTTGGTGAAGATATCTCAATATTTACTCAAGTTATCGTGTTAACGGATAGACGGACGGACAGACGGACATGGATCAATCAAATTTTTTTTTCGATACTGATGATTTTGATTGTTGTGACCTTATCACGCGTATATTATTACCACGACAATATAAATTAGGTTTATTTCATTAGAATTATCAAATACATTAAATAAAATTACAAGTTATAAATATGTGTGAATTAAAAGCGTCTGCTTCGGCTGCTCTTCATCTTCTTACTCAACGTTATTACAAATCGCTGTCGAACTCCTTCGAGTTATATTTAGTGTTGCCAGTTGATTACTTTTGGATAGGGTATCCAACATTGATATATGGAAGTCTATATCTATCTCGATTCCTTTATACCTATACAACCAACCGTTATCCAATCAAAGTTATAATACTAAATGTACAAGTACATTTGGGCCAAAATGAGAGTCCGGATAAGCTGTTTCTTTGTTATCAAGCCGGACTTTTATTTTGACCTTACAAAACAAAAGTCCGGATTTAACTTTTATTTCCGGACTTTTATTTTTAAAAGTCCGAGTTTAACTAGTTCTATCGGACTCAGGTAATAAAAATCAGAAAATAATTTTTATCTTGATCCAAATATATTAAAAGTCCAAAATTAGTAGTTTTACAAAGATTTATATTATAAAAAGAATAACTGTTTGCCTCTGAATATAACATCAAAGCTGCACAGTATTTTAATATATTTTATATATATTAAACATACATTCATACATAGAAATAATTTATATAAAGTTTTATATACACAAATTCAGCCATCTCACAGGTGCGTATTACGTTTCACATATTCTTTAGCTAATTTTTTCACCTTCTCCACGTCTGCGGCCGTGCCAAAACGTTCTTCGAATTCAAGATACTTTTTGAAAATCGTACGCATTTTCTTCATTGGTATTTTCTGTATAATGGCGCGTTCCAATACACTTCTAAATAAATGGGAGAATAAAATAATGTTTTTTATCAATGAATACAAACATTCTAAGAGTGGGCTAAGTTTTAACGAACGTACCTCGCTGAATCAATCATTTGTGCCTTTACCAGCATATCTACATATTGTGTCCACACATCTACACGCTTCGGATACGAGGTGACTACTTGATCGAGTAATGTTTGTGCCATTTCATTATTGCCATATTTGTGATTCAAATTGCCAAAAGCAACAATAGTGTTGACATCTAAAAAAGAAAATTAATCATCCTCATACGGTTAAAGTTTTCATTTAACCTCTCTGAATTTTTTTCCACGGTTATGTATCTCCTGTCTATGGGCTAAATTGAACAATAAAAACAAAATTTCACTATCAATCACACTAATGCATGCGTCTGAGAATGTTATTGTTGCAGAGACGTCAGCCCAGCACCTCCGGTGTGGAAGGCGGAGCTTTCTACCACCATAAGAAACGAATGGAGAGATTTCAACATCTAATGTCCTAAGTGAAAGCTCCATTATTTTAATATGTATTGAGTTTCCTTAGACCACTTTCTCCCTTGCACTAATCTACAATAAATCCGCAATAATTAATCTAGGCGTTCACATTTATCCCATCCCTAGGAACTTGATTATTAGCTATTAAACTTTCGCGTTTCTCTTTTATTTCGTGTTTCCATATTAAATGGTTCTAGGTCTAGGAAAAAATCGGCATCGCTGACATTGTGTTCATAATTACTGATTATGGAAGTGAAAAATTACATAGGAAATCTAGTTCGATTCGCATTTATGTACAAAAATTGAGATAATCTTGTTTTATGTAAACTAGGTCTTAGTATACTCTTTCATATTTCTCATTGTGGCGCCACTCGAAAGCGACTTCCACGTTTCGCCCGTTCGTCACCGCATTATTATTGCTTGGATATTGAAAAGTAGAATGGAAGAATAGGCCAACCAAAATGCCAACGAATCAGAAAAAATAAAATACAAGATGATATTTCTTTGTCAAGGGAGGAAGTCCATGATCCTGATATGACCCGTCAAAATGTCACACACAATAGAACTAAAAGCATTCAGAAATAGCCGCAAAATGATAACACAAGGAGTCCCGATATGATCCATAGAGGGTCTCGAAATGGTACCGGATTACATCGAGTGATCAAAGAACAGTCCTTAAATTACCCCCAAAAAGTCTTGGATTGATTTATTCGAACAATACTCACGAAAGTCTTGTAAAAAATCTTGAGCTGATCCGGAGGTAGTGCGAAAACCCGAAATAATACCGACAGGATTCTTAAAACAATCCCAAAATGTTCCCAAGACCGAATCAGACCTGTTAAATAATGATTACTCATGGTAATGATTACCCGTTCAATTGATTATTTTCTTTAAAAGCCATTTAATGATTACTTGCCATTATTTTCTATTTTTAATGATTACTTTCCAATTGATTAAAAAAATGATAAAAAAAAATCATGATTTTTGGATTATTTTTGATCATTTTTTATTATTTTTGTATTTTTTTCCGCTTTGTTGTAAGAAGAATTCTCGTTTGTTGCATGCACGGGATAATTTCTGCATACATGTACATTTTAGGATGCAATAGTAAATCGTAAGCGCTAGGCGTATAGATACTTGCAACATATTGTAACGAATATTAGTGACACTAAGTGATACTCACATCACTAGTCTGATGCTAAGTAAATGAAGCCACAACAACAATAAAGCAGGCAGTCACTTGTATCTACATAAACGAATCATCATTATGTCTACACATATGTACGTACACGCAGCGGAGAAGAGACGCACAAACACATGCATATATCTTATCTGAGATGCTCCCAAAAGTAGGCAATTATCTGTGGAAGTGTCACTCACATATACACGCGCATATGAGAAGCTATACACGTGCATCTGTAGTTATAATTTTATAGCAGTAACTAAGTAAATTCTGGAAACGCCTAGAAGTATGGAACGAGGAAATCAAGAGTATAAAAGCGGCAACAGTAGAGGCACGACAATCAGTTTGATTAAGCAAGCTATCAGTTGCGAAGTATAAGTGTTATTTTCAAGTAGTCTAATAAAGACCATTTTTGCATTATTCAATATTGGAGTTATTTATTCAACAGTTTAGTGATTCGAACGTTAGCAGAAAGATTTGGAATAAGCGGAATTTCAGTAAATTCGTTACAATATTATTTTAAATCGTCTGCTAACGTTCGAATCGCTAAACCTGTTGAATAAATCACTCGAATATTCAGTATTGCAAACTGTCTTCACAATTATACTTCGCAACCAATATCGTGTTTAAATCAAACTGCATAGTTATTACTCAGCTTGCACTGCTTTTGTAGTCTCGTTTCCTCGTTCATCATAGTAATTTCGTGAACAATTGTACCTCATGACTTGGTAATTGGGCTATATGCGTGTGTATGTGTAACTAACGACTTCGGCTGATGACTACATGTGTGAGTTGAGATATCTCACTTCTCGTCGCCTTCCATGTATGTTTGTGTGTAAATTATGATGAAGTGTTCATGTACACAAGTGTGGATTTTGTTGTTGCAAGATTATTTACTAACAGCAAAGTGATGTCAACATCGCCACACTATTCTGAGGTAAGTATATACACATGTGTATAATTTGCTTTCCACTCTATATAAAATAATAACGATCCTCTATGGTTTCATACTTAAGTCTAGCCAATTTTGTTATAGCCAAATTAATATATCGCTATTTTGGATTAAGTTATGGCTATGGTATGGCACTAATTGTTTTTGTATCAAAGTTTTATCATATTGTTAGCTTTATATTTTGTAATATCGGTTTCATATCATCGCGACTGGTGGAGTGTTCTTCGTCCCACACTTTAAAGAGCTTTAGCATAACTAAGCATTTTTGTTATTCATTAATTTCTCTTCGACGAATGTTGTTTGCCGCTTTCGGATTAGTACTTACTGAGGTCAAGCTGACTCTTTTAGGTTGCGTAGTAGCAGTCGTAAAAAAGCCTTTTTTGATTACCTTTGATTTTTTTCAATAATCGGATAAACATTATGACTATTTTTTTCTAATGGTATCAATTAGTAATGCTTTTTCGGAACAATGAAATTGCATCTACCTATGATGACCTGGGCGTTAATGTGTCATGTTGTTGTTGTTGTAGCGAATGTTATCGATGTGATGTCTTTGCGGATATAGGATCGGTACGCTCCGGGAACACAGCACCATTAAGGTGCTAGCCCGCATTTCGGAACGATTTATGTGGCCACATTAAACCTCATGCATTCCTCCTCCCCACCCCAAGTTCCATGAGGAGCTTGGGTTGCCAGAGCCTCGTCTGTTAGTGAAACACGCATTCGCCGCGGATAGGTTGAGGTTGACAATTGGGTTTGACGAAGCTATATTTTGCGCTGGCAACCTGAAGGGTTGCGTCTACACAGCCCTTGAATCTGATATTTTAGTCGCCTCTTACGAGACAGGCATACCTACCGCGGGATATTCGGACCCCCTAACCCGCTGGTGGGACCCTGACACCACACACTCTAAAGTGTGTGGGATTTCGTCGCTCGAAGGTGAGGTTGACAATTGGGTTGAGAATATATATTGCCTACACAATGCCTTGAATCCCTTAATGCGGTCAGTGTTTATCGGTCCCGAGACGCGGTCGGGTCAGTACCTTAATGGGCTTTGTTAACGTACCGGATCTATATCGGACAAGGACCATCAACATCTTTATCCTTAATACAACAACAATAACCAATACTTAATGTATTGGCCAAAAGAGACTAAGAGTTATAACGAGTTACAGATACTTTCGCAAAGGGCGGGATTTCTACTGTCCACTTGTGTGAGACCAAGAGTTATAAGATCATAGACTATTATAATGGTCAGACCAATATACTAAAAGTTGTATCCATTCAAAATAATTAAAAGTAGCATGTGACCAGATGGCCTGGGCCTCTTCCTATTTATAACAGATTGTAGCAAGTGGCATTTCAGACATGGATGTATTTACAACATAAAGATCACATAAATGGTGTACGTATCGTTCTCTTTCAGGCAAACATGCTAATGCTTTATGTCAACGATTGCTGAGCACGCATCTCTTGCATTTCTCTGAGAAAATATGCATTTGCTGTAGCACTGCCAACCTCTGGCTGCGCTTTGAATTTCTTGTTATTAAGCTCATCATTTCAATAACTTCTTGTGTTTCTTGCATCACAGAGTATTTTCCATATGCGCGTACATAACTTTAAGTGGATCATTGCAGATGACGCGCCTCTTAGTGCTTCATCGAATGATTCCTTGTGCCATACGCTAATTCTAAATTCAATATGCTACCCAATATATAAGTTGTTCATTATCTCATGGACGATATGCAATTGCTTTATGATCACGCCTTGCGACTGCATCGCGCGCTTTATCTATTTCTGTACGATTGTAAATGATAAACCATATAGTTTATCCAGTGTTACTGTTATTTGGTATCAGATAATACCAAACGCTCAAATTGATCCACGCTCTCGGTAGATGATTTGGATCGGCTGTATTTGCTTGCGATTCTGAAGACGTATGCACGCGCCTCTTTCCCTCGCTGCATTTGATTTCTCCTCGCGTTAATTTTTCTTCTTTTGCCCTGCTTCGCAACAATGCCATTTTTAAATTCGCCATCAGTGCGGGCCGTCGTCACCAGAGCCGAGTGCTTTGTTATTCAATGTGAAAGATCTGCGTTCCAAAAGTCACTTCTACCGGGCAAAAACTTGGCGTAGTTTAGGTTGAGATTCATTCTTTATATCTTCTACATCCGATTCTTTGTTACTATCAATTGAGAAACGATTTATTGGTATTTGCTCTTCAAAAAAAAGTGAATCGCTGACTTGCTCTTATTTTTTTCAATTTTTTCTTCTTTCTTTTGGCGGTTCACTGTTTCCACCGTAGCAGTTTTTTTGCTTACTTTGATTAACAAAAAAAAAAATAAAAAAAAAAAAAAAAAAAAAAATAATTATTAAAAATAAAAAAAACAAAAAAAAAAAAAATAAAAAATAAAAAAAAAAATAAATAAAAAAAAAATAAAATCAAAAAAAAAAAAAAAAAAATAAAAAAAAAAAATAATAAAAAAAATAATAAAAAAAAAAAAATAACAAAAAAAAAATAAAAAATTAAAAAAAAAATAAAAAAAAATAAAAATTAAAAAAAAATAAATATTAATAAAAATAAAAAAATAAAAAAATAAATAAAAAAATATAAAAAAATAAATAAAAAAAAAAAGAAAAAAAAACATAAAAATAAAGAAAAATAAAATATTAAAAAAAAAAAAATACAAAAAATAAAATAAATAAAATATAATATATAAAAAAAAAATAAAAAAACAAAATAAAAAAATAAAAAAAAAAAAATAATAAAAAACAAACTATAAAAAATAAAAAAAAAAATAAAAAAAAAAAAATAATATATATATATAAAATAAAATATATATATATAAAATACACAAATAAACACAAAATATAAAAAAATAAAAAATAAAATATTAAAACATAATAAAAAACAAAATAAAATAAAAACAAAATACAAAATATAAATATAAAAACAAAATAAAATATAAAATAAAATAAAAAATACAAAAGATACAAAAAAAAGAATATAAAATAAAATAAAATAAAAAAATAATATAAAATATATATACATATAAAATATACATAAACAAAAACAATATAAAATAAAATAAAACAAAATAAAAAAAACACAAAATAAAATAAAACACATAAAAAAAAATAAAAAATAAAAAAAATATAAAACATAAAAAAATAAAAAAAAATATATATACAAAAAAATAAAAAAAAATAAATAAAATAAAATAAACATAAAATAAAAAAAAATAAAAAAAATAAAAAATAAAATAAATAAAAAAATATAAAAAAAAATATAAAATAAAAATAAATAATATTAAAAAATAACAAAATATAAAAACACAAATAAAAAAAATATATATATAACATATAAAAAAACAAAAACATATAAAATAAAAAAACAAAATAAAAAAAAATAAAATAAAAACAAAAAAAAACATATATAAACAAAATAAAACAAAAAAATAAAAAAAAACATAAAAATAAAATAAGATATACATAAAAATAACATAAAAAAAGATAAAAATATAAACAAAAAAATAAAATAAAACACAAAAACAAAACACACACAACACAGACAATTATACACAAAATACATATATCATACAATCACAAACTACATACCACACAAAAAAACAAAAAAAAACCATAAAACAACACAAATCAACAAAAGCCTCAAACAACAACACAACAAATTAACAAATCTCCCTAAACCAAAATACAACAATTCACAACAAAAAAACTTAAAAACCATAAACAAACAATAAAACAGAACAACCAATAATCACACAAACACAACTACACAAAAAATTAAAAAAAAAAAAACCAAACTAACTAATTACCAATCCTAAATACCATCATAAAAAAAATATTAAAACAAAAACACAACAACAGCTTACAACACACACTAATCAAAGTAAAAATAAACTCATCAAAAAACGAACAATAATCACCACTAAAAAACTGTCTCTAATATAATAACCAATACCCAAAATATAATAAAAAAAAACAAAAATACGCTTTTAATAACTAAACTTAACACAACCATATCAAACAATTAAACCAAGTACAAAAAATACTAACTACCACCTAAAGCTATAATACCATTCCAAAACAAACAAATAATCAAATAATTAAAATAACATCAGTAACAATAAAAAATACACCCCAATAACATCTAAACAAAAAAAATTACCACAATCAAAACACACAAAATAAAAAACAATACCAAAAACAAAACAAAATAAAACAACCAATTAACAAACACATACCCTCATAAACACCAAATAATACAACAAAATAAAAAAATAAAATCAAAACCACACAAAACTAACCCAAATAAAAACTACCAAAAACACAACATAAAATTAAAAAAATCAAAACAACAAACCGAATAAATTAGAACCAATAATCACAACCACAAAACAATATAAAAACAATTTATAAAAACACAATAAATTAATCTATTAACACACAAAAATCAAAACACATAAAAACAAAATAAAAAAAAAAGCAAAATACCCCCCACACCAAAAAACCAATAACACACATAAAAAATAACAAACAACAAAAAATGAATAAATTATACCCCCAATAAAACAAAACCAGCTAAAAAGCAAAAAAACAACAAAATTAAATCTAAACTAAGCAGACATCACCCACAAATAAAATTTACCACAAACATATCACAAACAAAACACAACAAAAACCAATCAAACACTCCTTACACCTCCACACCACCTTCCCAACTGCACCACTAAAACAAAAAAACCCTCCTCAAAAAACACCCCCAACAAACAACACACCTCACCCATAATATAAATAAAAACGCTAAACAGCTAACTAAACCAATAAACAACCCTTCTAAATCAAAACAAAAAAAATATACTTAATCAAATCAACAACCACTACGCCACTCCTACCCAAACTATCAACACACCACAAAAAAAAAATTAAATAAAAAACCAACAAACACATTATCAACCCCCAACTTACCAAAAATAACACAAACTACTCATCTAAAATAAAACACACCAGTTCATTATAAAATCCAGACAACCAACTTAACACCCAAACACCCCCATACAACCACCAAATCACCCAAAACCAAAAAACACCCAAAAAAACCAAACATTATCACTGACAACACAAAGACACACAAAAAATAAAATCATATACAACTCACAAAACATCCCCAAACTACTTCCAACCAACAAAAAAAATCAACTGTAATAAACACACACCTCTTCAACCCAACCTAGTCAAACTCAATAACTCAAAACCCACACATTTTTAAAAAAAAATTCACTCACAAAATACAAACCCCCCTAAAAGAATACTATACCACAAAAAAAATAATATAACAAAGAAGAAAAAAAAATACCACACATCAACAAAAGAATAAATATATTCCTTTACCACATAACCAACTAACACAAAATAATCACACCATACCAATTACCTTATCTAAAAACAAACTCACCGACAATAGAGCGACCAACACTCCCTCATCGCCTCAAACTTACAATACCAACCCCCATTCTAAAACCAACACAACTAAATACCACACACAATTCTAAACAAACACCAAAAAATAAATAATACAAATCAACACCCCAATAAAAACCCACACAAAACTTAAACACAACTTCTAAAAACATTTAAACACATATACTATATAACAAACTAAGACAAACAAAAACACTACAACATCCCTCTACCATATTACTAACAAAATACACAACAAATACAAACTAACCAATCCCAAATTACCACTAAAATGTTAGGGAG
>JARSSU010027214.1:0-54699 GCA_029619165.1 Eurosta solidaginis
AACAGATATATTTCAACTGGAGTTTGAACCCAGGGCATACGGTGTGATAGGCGGAGCACGCTACCATCGCACCACGGTGGGCCGGTGAATTCAATTGAAAATGAAGATATACTCAATTATGAATCGCAAACTACATAAATATTGAAAACACGTGTTGCTTCTCCATAGTTTCATATATGGATATATTGGATTAAAGAGAGCGATATGTCCACATTGTGAAGGCAGCTAAGTTTCTGGGCGAAACGGCTGGCATGTGTTGTGCTAATGGCAAAGTGAAATTGCCGGCATTTGATACTCCACCTGATCCATTGCACTCATTGATTTTTGGAGGATCACCAATTTCGAAGCATTTTATGAATCATATACAAGAACACAATTCATCATTTATTTCAAATGACTCTTTTGGTGCTACAAAAATTATAAGAGACAATTTTATGCCGACATTTAAGGTAATTACTTCATGTGGAATATCTAATTGTTCTGTGGATCTAAGTAACAGTTTCTACAATGTTTTTAAGGATTCTGACCCAACATCAAATTACTTTGCATACACATTACAGATTCAAGGTCAGATTTATCATCGAGCGGGTGCATTGTTACCATTTTCTGACGCTAACCATCAATTTTTGCAAATATATTTTATCGGAGATGAAAATCGTGAGTTGGATGAACGTTGCACAATTGGCTCACATACAAAACGAGCGATTATTTGCGATCTCCAAAGATTTTTTCATCAGAACAATGAATTGGTGAAATTGTTCAAAACCGCTCTCGATCGTATGCCATCTGATAATCACAAAATCATAATCAGAGCGGATAAAACGGCTTTTGGTGAGCATGCCAGAAGATTTAATGTACGATTGATGATGTGGCAATTGTTATTATTGGCGATCACTTTCAATCCCGCGATATTGTACTTCATCGTTGAAATGAACAATTACAGCGTGTTTCGGAGCTTCATCACAGTTAAGACGCATTACAATATCCAATTCTACATTGGAAAGGTGATGATGGTTATCACATTAATATACCAATGATTTATCCAAGAACCGGTAAATAATATACTAATTATATTAATCAGATATTAAATAAAAACTAAAATTAGAAATCGAAAGAACATATATTTTACAGGTCGATATGTTCAAAAGAAAGTTTGTGCGATGAATTATTATTATTACAGATTGATGATTCGTGCACAAGAACAAAATTACATTCTGAGATGTGGTAAACTTTTTCACCAATACATTGTACACATGTATGCAAAAATTGAAACTGAACTTCTCAATTTCATCCGATTCAATCAAGACAAATTGGGCCTGAAGAGTACATACATTTGCAAGATGCAAATGTGAACAAATTCAGTGCGTCACCAATCACCATCACCGCTAAAGAGGTTGAGGACGCCATTGGTCGCGCTAAAACCATCCAAAGCAGTGGGCCCAGATGGCATAGCCATTCCGATGCTTAAAAGCCTAGGGAAAGAGGGTTTCAAATATTTAGCGCATGTCTTCAAACTGTCTCTTTCCACCTTTGTCATACCCGAGAAATGGAAAATGGCCAAGGTGGTCCCGCTACTAAAGCCTGGAAAACCAGCTAACATAGGGGAGTCGTATCGTCCGATATCTCTCCTATCGCCATTAGCAAAGACGCTTGAAGCCATTTTGCTCCCTTATTTCCAAGCAAATTTGCAGCTGGCCTCTCATCAGCATGGCTTCAGAAAACTCCATAGCACTAAATGCCATTAGCACCCAGATAAATTGCTGTTTAAATCAATACCCCCACCATAGAACAGTACTCGTAGCGCTAGACCTATCAAAAGATTTTGATACGGTCAACCATGGCTCGTTACTGCAAGACCTGGAAGGGTCTACCCTTCCCCCATGTCTTAAAAGGTGGACCGCAAATTACCTGGGTGGTCGGCAGGCATCGGTGCAATTTAGAAACGAAACATCAAAACCAAGGAGAATTAAACAAGGGGTGCCACAGGGTAGTGTCCTATCCCCTCTTTTGTTTAATTTCTACACATCTAAGCTACCTTCACCACCGGAAGGAGTCACAATCGTTTCCTACGCCGATGACTGCACAATAATGGCCACAGGCCCAGGCCCAAAGATCGATGAGCTATGCAATAAAATAAACGGCTACCTCCCTGATCTCTCCAGTTTTTTCGCCTCGCGAAACCTGGCATTATCACCGACTAAATCTTCCGCGATCTTATTTACAACATGGACGTCGCAAATGTCAACCATTTTGAACATCCACGTCGATGGCACTACGCTACCGACTCTCCTACACCAAATCTTGGGTGTGACGTTTGATCAGGATCTACATTTTGGTGAGCACGCAGCCGCAATTGTTCCGAGAATTCAGAGCCGTAACAAAATCCTCAAATCGCTCGCTGGCAGTACCTGGGGAAAAGATAAAGAAACGCTCATGACTACATACAAAGCAATTAGCCAGCCGATTACGTGCTACGCGTCACCCATATGTTCGCCAAGCCTAAAAATTACCCACTGGAAGAAGCTACAGGCCTGCCAAAATACTGCTCTCAGAATTGCTACTGGCTGTCTTCTTATGCCCCCAGAACACCATCTGCATAATTAGGCGAGAATACTCCCCAATAGGGAGAGAAATGAGATGCTGACCAAACAGTTCCTGTTGAATACCCAGAAATCTGAGCATCCCAACAGACATCTGATTGATGAACCAGCACCGCCTAGGGGCTTAAGGAGTCATCTCCGTAAGCATTTTGAGGAAATACGACACCTGAGAACCCAGCCGTATGAAGCGAAAAAACACAAACAGGTCCTTGGTGAACTCCATAAACAGGCGTCGGACCTTTATGCCGGGAATTGCCCGGTGAATCCAGTACTCAAAGAAAAGTATCCAAAACTCGCGGAAGAGGAACGCATACTCCCCAGGGAAAACGTGTCACTCTTGCTCAACTTCGTTCTGGATACTGTAACAGGTTAAACTCTTACCTATCCAGAATCAACCCCGACATACAAAATGTATGCCCCGCTTGCAATGTGTCCCCACATGATACCAACCATCTCTTTAATTGTAATGTGGAACCAACGCCTTTAACACGCCTTTCCTTATTGTCCACCCTTGTTGTAAAAGAAAGTTTCCTTCGACTCCCGTTAACGGGATATTGATGACAATTTGTGATCGGTCGCGGCTGTTAGGTGGGGCCAAGCATTGCTACAACAACAACAACAACATGCAAATGTGAATGATATCGGACGCCTGGCGATATACTGGTAGTCCACGCCACATGCACGAATATGCACAAGATTCTATGTCATATGTTCGAAAATACGGCCGACGAGATCTTTTCATCACTTTTACGTGTAATCCGATGTGGAACGATATAAAAAATAATTTGTTCGACGGTCAGTCACCAACAGATCGACATGATGTTACAGCACGTATATTCCGGCAAAAATTGAAGGCACTGATGGATTTGATTGTGAAATTAAGCGTTTTTGGAAAGTTACGATGTTGGATGTACTCTATTGAATGACAAAAAATAGGTTTGCCACACGCACACATATTGGTATGGCTGGTACGTAAAATAACACCGGACGATGTTGATAGCGTCATATCAGCCGAAATACCTGATCAAACCATCGATCCAGAATTATTTGAAATGGTAACAAAAAACGTGATTCACGGTCCATGCGATGAAATAAATATGTATTCACCATGTATGATCGATGGGAAATGCTCAAAGCGGTATCCGAGAGCATTAATATCCGATGCCATAACAGGCAATGACGGATATCCATTGTATCGACGTCGATCATTTGAAAATAATGGTAAAACGGCGATAATAAGAGTGCGCAATCAAGACATGGAAGTTGACAATCGTTGGGTCGTGCCATATTCACCGATACTGTCAACAGTTTTACAGGCTCACATAAATGTTGAATACTGTAGCTCAGTAAAGTATATCAAATACATTTGTAAACATGTGAATAAAGGAAGCGATATGGCTGTTTTTAGAGTAGATTGTGAAAATAGAAATGATGAAATCACTCAATATCAAATGGGGCGATACATAAGCAGTAATGAAGCAATTTGGCGTATCTTTTCGTTTCCTTTGCACGAAAGACATCCCATTGTTGTCCATTTGGCAGTTCATCTGGAGAATATTCAACGAGTTTATTTCACTACTGAGAATGTACAGCAGAGAGCAGCACAACTACCAGCAACTACTTTAACTGATTTTTTCCAATTGTGTGAAATCGACACATTTGCCAGAAATTTGATATATGTTGATATACCGCAATATAACACCTGGAATGCATCATCGAAAAAATTTCAACGGCGTAAACAAGGAACACCAGTTGATGGTCATCCAGGTATTTTCCAACCACATGTCTTGGGCAGGATGTATACGGTACATCCCAACAATGCTGAATGTTTCTATTTGCGAATGTTGTTGGTAAACGTTCGAGGACCAGAATCATTTCAGGATTTAAGAACAGTTCACGGTCATTTTTGTCAGACATATCCCAAAGCATGTCGTCTCTTGTATTTGTTAGAAGATGGCACTCATTGGGACGCAACACTTCATGATGCACCGATTTCATCTCATCCACAGCAAATACGAATGCTATTTTCGATTATAATATCAACATGCATGCCATCGAATCCAATTGAATTGTGGAGTAAATATAAAGATTACATGACTGAAGATATTTTAATTCGGATGCATCGTAGAGCAGTGGATCCTGATTTGCTGATTACATTGGAAATGTATAATGAAGCTTTGCTAATAATTTAAGATATGCGTCTTGCGATTGCCAATAAAGCATTGGGGCAGTTAGCTTTGATTTCACCAAATCGTCCAATGAATGATTTGTTTGATCGAGAATTGCAGCATGAAAAACAACTCGATTGTGATGATTACGTACATTTGTTTAATCCAACAAAAGGATATATATAACAAAATCATACAAGCTGTTTCTGATAACACTGGTGGATTATATTTTTTGGATGCACCTGGCGGCACCAAAAAAAACATTTGTGATTTCATTGACTTTAGAAACTATTCGATCGCCACAGAAAATTGCTTTGGCACTCGCTTCTTCTGGAATTGCTGCAGCTTTATTGGATGGAGGACGAACAGCTCCTTCAGCTTTAAAATTGCCATTGAATATTCACGTGTTGAAACTCCAACCTGTAACACATCCAAAAATTCTGCGATGGGAAAAGTTTTGCAACAAGCAGCGGTCATTATATGGGATGAGTGTACAATGGCAAACAAAAAATCATTGGAAGCATTAAATCGAACGATGCAAGGTTTACGTGGCAATCGAAGGCTTTTTGGTGGTGCTTTAGTTTATTGTCAGGTGACTTTCGACAAACATTGCCCGTTATTCCACGATCAGCACCGGCAGATGAGATCAATGCATGTTTGAAGTCCTCCCTTTTGTGGCGATACGTGAAAAAATTAACATTACACATAAACATGCTTGTTCAGTTGCACAATGATCAGTCTGCAGAGCAGTTCTCAAAGCAATTGTTAGATATAGCATATGGCAAAATTCCAATCGACAAAACAAATGGTTTGATTACATTGCCAAACAATTTTTGTACAATTATCCAACCAAAAGAAGAATTAATTGAACGAGTGTTTCCAAATATTCTTCAAAATTACATGAATCACGATTGGTTGAGAGAATGCGCAATACTGGCACCAAAAAATATACATGTAAATGAAATCAATCATCACATTCTGAAAAAATTGCCAGGGTGTGGTGACAACATACAAGTCAGTGGATAGCGCAATGAATCAAGATGACGCAGTGAATTATCTAGTTGAATTTTTAAATTCATTGGAACAATCTGGTATGCCACCGCATTGTTTAAATTTGAAGGTCGACTCATCAGTTATTTTATTACGGAATTTAAATGCACCGAAATTGTGTAATGGAACACGACTGAATGTATAAAAGTTGATATCGAATTTAGTTGAAGCAACAATACTGACCGGCGAAGCGAAAGGTGAAATTGTGCTTATACCGCGAATCCCACTGATACCAACAGACATGCCATTTGAATTCAGGGGTTTGCAATTTTCAGTGCGCCTGTCATTTGCTATGTCAGTCAACAAGGCGCAAGGACAAACGCTTCTAGTATGCGGATTGAATTTGGAGGAACCGTGCTTTTCGCACGGACATCTACATATTGCCTGTTCCAGAGTAGGCATTCCAAATTGTTAATTAATATCCCAGATGGAAAAACGAAAAATTTAGTGTATCCAAATGTTTTGGATTAAGAATTGAAATAAAGATTAAATAGATTCTATGATATTTTATTCTTTTCCAATATTTCTATTGGTGTAGCGAAGCACACCGGGGTCCCGCTAGTCTTTTATAAAGCTTTGATTTATGCTATTAAGTCTAATAAGTTTCCTTGAAAACCAAGGCGCTTTATTCGCACACAAGCTGTGACGAATAGGAACACAGTTTTCAAAGAAGCCGTCAAGTATACTGTAAAATATAGGAATTGCTGAATCGACATCAGTGCAGTCGTATAGATCGGACCAGTCATGGGAAGCCATCAATTCGTTGAGCATAATAAAATCAGTTTTGTAGAAGCATCTGGAGCGGGGTGGAGAAATTGATTGGATCATGAGAGGTTGAGTGATATCGAGTGCTATCTCATGCGTAGGATGTAGAGGGTCCTCAGGTAAGAAAAATGGTGGAATTTTAATAAGGGCAGTACCCACCGAACCATCAACAAATAATAAATCCAGCAACTTATTTCTATTATTTGGTACATTACTAATTTGAAGAAGGGATGAATCCAGCAGGCATTTGAGAAAATCGTGTTCAATTGTAGGTTTTAAAAAGTTTGAATCACTAACATTAACCCAATTTACTGTTGGAAAATTAAAACCCCCAACAACCACAAGTCAATCATCACTTCCCAACTTAGAATGCAAGACGCGAATGGCCAAGCTACGACCAGTATACACATGCATATCCGAGCGGGGTGGTATATAAGAACAGCAAACAGTTAAGGCTGGTTTCCATTATGTCAAAACTACTGACATCAAGTGACAGCTGGTTATATGGTGTCAAAATCGTTTTCATTACATCTCCTTAACTGACACAAAGTATGAGTGTCAAGCGCCTTCGTCAAAACTACGTGTCAATTGATTGACCTTCCGTTTTCATTTCTGATGTCAAACCTGTCAGCTGATTGACTTTCGATTTTCATATTTGATGTAAAAGCTTAAACGTCATTTCTTGGCAGCTGATTAGCGTTATATAAATATAAAGAATATTTGAAAGTAAAATAATATAAACAAATAAAAAATGTAAGGCGCGATAACCTCCAAAGAGATCTAAGGCCGAGCTTCTATAAACAAATAAAATGCGTAATTTGCAACTTGATTTTGGCGCAGTTTATTTAAGATATCAGCTGTGTAAATCTCAAATGTAGAGAAAAATGCCAACATGCTGCGAAATGCATTTGACAATGATGCCATATCAACTGGCAAACAGAAATGGGGCCGTTTTCATTCAGCTGACATTTTAATTGACACAACGTAGTTAAAAGTGACGACAAACACAAATGACAACCCGTTTTCATTAAAATGGCAACGTTTGACGTGAAATTTGACATAATGAAAACCAGCCTTTATGCGAAAGACACAAAACGAAAGTCTAACTGGTATGAATTCGATATCAGAGACATCGTTCAGCGAAATAAGCTCAGATGACAGGTTTGAATCAACAGCAATAAGAACCCTGGAGATACCGTCACGCCGATAAACAACACATTTATTTGAGAATACCGCAGAATTGAAATTATCAGCAGGGACAGAAAATAATTTTTTTTTCGGAGTCGAAAAAGTCCGGGTCAAAAAATTGTCCTAGGAGAATATGTTTGAGTTCTCAGGTATCCCTATAGCAATATCATGTCGAATCATGCATCCTTTTTATTTTTCGAGCCTTTTCCATAAAAGTCCACATATAAAAGTAAAATCTGTATTTTTTTTCCGATAGAACTAGTTAAACTCGGACTTTTAAAAATAAAAGTCGGGAAATAAAAGTTAAATCCGGACTTTTATTTTTTAAGACCAAAATAAAAGCCCGGATAAATAACAAAGAAACGGCTCAGCCGAATTAAAAAAGTCCGGATGTAACTTTTATTTCCGGACTTTTATTTTTAAAGTCCGAGTTTAACTAGTTCTAATGATTACTAATGGAAATGATTAGCCGTTCCATTGATTATTTTCTTTAAACGCCTTTTAATGATTACTTGCCATTATTTTCTATTTTTAATGATTGCTTTTAAATTGATTAAAATTTTTTTTTGATTTTTTTAAGTTTTTTGGATTATTTTCCGCTTTGTTGAAAGAAAAATTCGCGTTTGTTGCATGCACGGGATAATTTCTGCACACAAGCACATTTAGGATGCAATAGTAAATCGTAAGCTCTTATCGAGGCGAATATATACATACATGCAACATACAGGGCGAATGGTGTATGAGCGTTGATTCATACATATTCTCAGGTAAGTATATGCACATGTTCATAATTTACTACACTCATTCAGGGCCGGCTCAAGAGAATTTGGGGCCCTAGGCGAGTTATTATTTGCAGCTCATTTCTCCCGTATTTATAGAAAGAAATTGTAGATCAGAAATATTAAATTCAACCTTAGTGTCAATAAAACAAAAAAATATTTCTTTTGCATATTAAATATATATTTTTTTTTCAGCAAAAGAACGAAAATATACCACACAAATGTATTTTTAATTATCTTAGAGTTTACTAAAACTTAATTTTCCGCGCCTTCAACTCATAGAAAGTTGATATAATCTTACTTAAATCTAATTTTTGCGCAATTTCCTGCTCTATTGATACCAATGCTAAACCGACAAGCCTTTCTTGAGTCATGACCGAACGCAAGTACGTTTTGATTAATTTCAGTTTCGAAAAGCTACGCTCGCCACTCGCAACCGACATTGGTATCGTCAAAAAAATACTAAATTGGGCATGAGAGCAGACAAGTTGTGTTGTAAAACATAACTAAGGTGAAAATTAAATTTTTTTAATGAAACTAAATATAGGGCCCCTACAAAATTTTTGTTTTTTTTTGCAAAAAGAATTTTTAGTACTAAAGTGTTTATTGATTTTGGTGCCCCTAGAACTTGGTGCCCTAGGCGGTCGCGTAGTTCGCGTATATGGTAGAGCCGGCCCTGCACTGATTATATAAAAGGATTAAGTCATGGCCATGCACTGATTGTTTTGTAATCAAAGTTTATCATATTGTTCGCTTTATTTTAGTAATATTGGTTTCATATCATGTCCACTATGTGAATGTTCTTCGTCCCATTTATAGAGCTTTATCATAAATAAGCATTTTTTTTTCGTTAATAATAGGCAAACAAATGTGTTTTGAATTTCCATTGTTAGTAATAAAAATGTGGCTCGCTATGCAAAACGTAAAATTTTATAGGAAATATCCTAGACGTAATCATAAGGAAATAAAAAGAAGTTTCAATCTAATGTAAATGGTCATATGTATGTTAATAAATTTATCTGGGATTTAACAACCTTTGGTTAGAAAACTGATCATGATGATGAATGACAACTTAGAGGATCGCTCCAGTTGGAAGTGAAGCTATTAACCTAAGTAGTATTACTCATACATATTGTTTGAGCATATTGTTTTGTCGTACAACAATACGCACTCCCCCGCAAGGTATTCGTCGGATACATCTATAGACACGATAATTTGTTGGTGGGTATGTATGTACCCATATGCATAGATAAGCGCTCACAATATACCGTTACATCATCCAATGTACTTGTTTGTACAAAATAATCAGTGCATAGCCATAACGTAATCCGAAATAGTGGTTATACTTATTTTGGATAAAACAAAATTGGCTAAACTTAAGGATGAAACCATAAGGGATCGTTTCTAAATGAAAGATTTTCGACGCCAACCTATGAATCTAAAATTTTTTTACATATTGTCTGGGCAATTAGAAAAACCGCCATTTTCGATCCCACATTATTTTATATAATCAGTGTAGTAAAATATGCACATGTGTGTATACCTACCGGAGAATATCCCAACAAGCAAAACTAGTTTAAAATAAATTTAATATTAACTTTCTCAAATAAGCATAAAGCTTACAAAACGCAATTGTTTTGTTTATTTTTTGTTTATAAAACACCTAAAAGTAACCGAAATATAATCGAAACGGAACCTTGGTAATAAGTGTAGCAAATAAAGCTTATATATAATGTATGAAATTAAGCTTTTTATAAGTGTTTTTTTAAATCTTATTTAAATGTAATTTTCTTGCATATAATAAGTGTGGAACGTATTTTATTTATTCAATAAATTTAAGATTACATTTAATAATTTGCTTTAAAAGTAAAATACTATGCTGAACACATGAGCGAAACTTAAATCATACTTATTGGAAATTCAGAATTTGTAATTAAATGCACATTACTTTTCGAATGAAAAATATGTTAAAAACTAAGTACTTATATTCTTAAAAGTTATTTATATGTATATATAGATATCTAGACTTTGCGAAGTGATGCCGTTCTTAATTTAGTGCGATTTTTAGCAAACTGAAAGAAAGATTTTGATGCCTTTATATAATCTGCTTCGTCCCCGCCATTATCATGTAAAAAGGTTTCTGAAAAGATTTGAATACATTTCAAACAAAATCTAAAATCAAAGCACAGTAAATTTATTTACGACGTATGGCTAAAGCAATGGTTAAGTTCCGAGCACACGTCTTCTTGTTGGTCCTCTCCAGCACATTTTTTCAGCAACAACATCAGTCATAATTTTTCCCCAGGCTTCCTTAACAAATTTCTTTGATTTTGAGTTAGACATTGTCTTAAAATCTGTTTTCTAAATAGGAAATAATAATAATACAATATAAATAAATGTTAAAAAATGTTCAATGATAATTAATACCAGCTGACGGAACTTCTCCTCATCTTGCTCTATTTCTTTTTCGAAGCAAAGAACACTTTCCAGATTGGAAAAGGGCTCCTTCGGAAATATATTAGGATAGCCTCCAGGTGTTCTTTTTAGTTGTCCGATTTCTCTGCGAAGCGCAGTAACTTCTTCTAATATACGCAGTAATACAGTTTTATTTCGATCTTCTACTTTTTCTACGGCTTTTGAACAGGATATATCGACAAGTGTTTCAATATCTACATGCGCATGAAAAAGAAAGACAAAATAAAATAAATAAAGCTCTTTAGTTAAAATGGCGACCCAAACTAACCTGCTGAGCTTACACTCGCTATTGAAGACTCCATGTTTTCATTGACTGCTGCACTGGATTGCATTAAAACAAAGGTTTGAGCTTCCTGCACATTCTCCGGATTGATGGTCTCCGTTGTTGGTATTGCGTGAACATATTGAAAATTAGACATGGCCTGGTATAAATGGAATGAAGCTGTATAAACTACTTGTAATATTATGCAGGGTTACAACTTTTGATGTAATGCTTTGAAATGTATGCTGATGAATCGTGTTGTCGTATTTCAGCTCTGTAGTGCAATAAATATTAAAATATGATGATGGTAGAGGATTTTCAAATAAATCTGTCAAGCCTTGAACTCCAATACCATGCACGACTTCTTCAGTTTTGCTGATAGAACGAACTTTGAAAATCCTATTGCCAACGAGATAAAAATTATCGGGAGCGGTTTCTGACAAATAATAGGACTTTTTTTGTATCAACCTGTTAGTAGAACTTTTTTGTGGAATGGGGTGTATACTTTACTCTACAATTCTGTTGTACAGCTGAGCTGTTATATTAGACTTTTTTTTATAAGTCTTTTTATTTTCCCAAGCTTATTTTCAAATTTGAATGCACCAATTGTCTCAAGGGAGCCGAAGTGTAATGAGTCGGCCGCTAAATGTGTTAGACAATGGAAATTGTAAGTCAACAAACTCTCACTATATAAACACAGCACTCTTTTAACAAAGTCATTAAGAAGTTCTGTCGCGCAGTTGTTGTTTCTTCTACAATCTATTGGGTGTAGTAAAATCCGAATGGCGAGGCTTAACTGCAAAAAATGGGCATACCTTTCATCGCTTAGTATGCCTCTTAATATAACCGGCCCAGTATATAGCAAAAACTGTCTGAACTCGGTTGCTTTGAATCGATCTAGTTTAGTAAGTCACGTGGTTTGCGGCAAAATTCACGAGGAATTTGAATTTTTAAATGCAAAAAATCTGAATTAAGTTTTTTAATTGTTCTTGTACTCAAGGAATATATCTCTTTTCTTTCCTGAATCCAGGACTTTAATAAAACTTTCATGACACCTAAGCAAACAACGTGCATGTAGTCCAATGGAAAGGTTTTAATCATATCTATTGGCAGTTTTTCTAGCTCGATCTGACTTTTTATCTTATGATGTTCATCGTAATTCCTTAGACGGAAATCGATATCTGTTCGAAGAGGCTGACATTGGTAGGGAAACACTGTTCGAGCATATTTTCTTTCACCTCTTTGTATACATTTTGTGCAACAACTGTAGCCTGAATGCCCTTTAACTCCAAGTAACATTGCCCTGGCTGGAGCATCACAGATAAATGCACGGCAGTTGATACTATATATTTTATTTTTGTAAACAAATTTATTTTGCAATAACTCCACGAGTTCTTCAACAAACTGTTGTAGGTATTCATGAACGTTTTCCGGATGAGAATGGCCACAAAAAAAAACAACTACGAAAACGTCTTCCGTGTTATTAATATTAACCAAAATCGGCCAAACACTCTTCAGTGAACTTTTTGATATTGGAACGCCATCAATATTCAAAATTTAGGTCCAAGATGGATAATTCCTGTTTGTGGATACGTACGAAGTCGGTAAGACTATCTTTTAGGCCATAATGCACATATTCTGCATTTGACATTATCACTGTGGGCGGATCTTTTGGCGTACGCTTCAATGTCCTTACGTCCAATGGCAAACCTTCTACCTTACGACTCAAGATTCCAAGCAACTCATTCCCAGCTGCATGACTTATATTGTACTTCACAAGCCAAGTACCTAGTTCCTCATCAAAGGGGCGCAAATCATTTTCTGCAGAGAGCTATCTTCACTTGAAGAATCGAAATTGGCCATGGACCTATGGGCAACCGGTGCCTGTAGGGATTCAACATTACGGCCATTTTCTTGGTTTTCAGGCACATAAACATTCCGGTCCATTAACATATTTATGATTTCTTCGCATTGCCTCTTGTCACTCTTTAATCTTTTCAACCGCGACATAACATTCACTTATTTCTTGGCACTACCTATCTTTTTATTAATTTACCTTAATTATTTTATTATTTTCACTGCTGTGCACAACTTTATTTCACGTTTTATCTTAATAAATTCACATTTGCTTCGTCTTTTTCAAAGCAAACGGTACTTCTCTGCATTTTTTTTTGAAAACATTTGCAGCTCGCTTGCATAAATAACTGAATTATAAATGTGTGCTCAAAATGCTTACAAAAGATTTGTTTTGTTAAGCTTATTATAAGTATAAACTTATAAACACTTACAAAACGCTTATTTTAAAAACATAACGTAAACTAAATAACCAAAACCGCTTATTTAATGCTTATAAGAGTAAGTTTACTGTAAGTTATTTTTAAAAACACTTATAAAAATGCTTATTGGGTATGTTTAGATCAACGCTCATATACCATTCGCCCTATATTTTGCATGTATATATTCGCCTCGATAAGCGCTTACGATTTACTATTGCATCGTAAAATGTACTTCTATGTAGAATCCCGTGCATGCAAAAAACCAGAATTTTTCTTTCAACAAACCGGAAAAATAGCCAAAAATAATCAACAAAATCAAAAATAATCGAAAAAATCAAACTGATTGTTTTTGAATACGTTTGATTATTTTTGATTTTTTAATTTTTTCTATTGGTAATCAATTAGTAATTGCTTTTTTCGGAAAACAATTGAAATAATCACTGGCCATTAAAATAGGCATCTAATTAATTGATTGAAGCCACCGTGGTGTGATGGTAGCGTGCTCCGCCTGTCACACCGTATGCCCTGGGTTCGCACCCCGGGCAAAGCAACATCAAAATTTTACAAATTAGGTTTTTCAATTAGAAGAACATTTTTTTAAGCGGGGTTGGGCAATTCCAAAATGGTTTGAAGCTTTTAAAAGGTAATAAAATGTTCTATAAACTGTGCATATAACACTTTTGCTAGGCCCTGCAGATTCAAAGATCCGTCGATTTTGTTGAATGAAAGCTTATTTTTTTGTAATAAAACAGAGCTTAGAGGGAAAAAACAAATCTACAAGAAAATAAGAATTTTCGAGATCCTTCCTCGCAAGGTACAATTTTTTTTATATTTTTACAAAAAAAATGGAAAAAATCCGTAATGATTGCTCGTTATCTTTGAATCTGCAGGTCCTAGCAAAAAGTGTTGTACGCACAGTTTATAGAAAATTGTATTACCTTTTAAAAGCTTCAAACCCTTTTAGAATTGCTCAATTCGTTCTTTAGATATATATGACTAAGTGGACCCAATTGAAAACACCCGTTATTCGTAAATATCTCAAAAACGTTACCATAGAATTAAAAATGACCAGGGGTGATTTTACATAGGAATTTCATAATGGCGTCTCTGGTGCATTTTGGCTGTAAACCAGTGTAATTAGCAACGTCATGTTCCTTTACATATGCATGTAGGCGTGACACAAATATGGCCCTACGAGGTGGCACAGCAGACACCTGCGTAGGAGTAGTAGGTAGCACACCAGAAGATGGAGCTACTGTAAGAGAAGGGGCAGTTAACGCACTGGTTGACCTTGCGTTGTAGTTCGAACCAGTCAGTGACGTTTGATTGCTGGCAACCGCAACGATTGTACCCCCAGGAACCGCCAAAATATCAGTCACTGTGGTTGTAGGAGATAGAGAAACAGGTGGATGCGAAGGTAAAATTGGCGAGGCTAAAGAAATTAATGGTGGTGTCGAGAGGGCGATCGCTCAGAGGTACCGCTGCTGGTTAGAACGGTGTTAACACCGTCACAAATATCCGTAGATTTCGTAGAAAGCTCGGCCGACCGTTGAGGGGATTTCTGGGTAACATTAGTCATGAAAACTTTATATGGTGGTTTCAGATCAGTCCGCGTAGTAGAAGGCTTTAAGACATGCTCTATATAATGTAGCACACACATTATTAGATATTAACTAACCTTTTTTTTAAGCTCTTTTGCACTTATCTCTACACCGCGCACAACCTACACTCAAACATTGTAACCAACCCGAAAAATTAAGAAAAGTTAAAATAAAGGAATTGGTTTATTTAAATACGTTGCAATTACACGCCAAGAAGACTGTATCTGTCAAAGGTTTACAAATTGTATTTTATGTTTATATATGAACGTATAGGTGAGGTGTGACAACTTATGTGTGTGAATGTGTTAGTGTTAGTGTGTGGTTTGTTAAGTGGGTGGCAGAGTTGCATCTGCCAGTGTGCCGGTGTGGTAGGTGGTCACGCTCGCTTAGCCATCCCGACCCCCTAGGCGAGTTATCAGCCTAGCAGTCTCTGTAGCTGCTGCAGCGTTTCCACCAGATTAATAAGCCCGGTTGGTTGGGCGACGAGTGCGTTGCTGTGCTGGATGCCAATGAGTTTCTGGTGCTGGAAAGCGATACCGGGCGTGGTGTATCTGCGGCCGTTGTCGCACGATGTTGCGTGTGTTTCTTTTAGGTGGTGCCACGGGGACGTTGCGCCTCGCCGGGTGATGTAATAGAGTATGGTGCGGCCTGTCGCATAGTTGGCACAGGCCGATGGAGGTGCATGCTTCCGTGGCATGCCATAGTGCCAACCAATTAAGGCAATAGCCATGCGCTTGTGCCACTTGCTGCCGTTGCGTTTGTTGCATGTCCCCAAATATTGCACATCGGCATAGCGCGTGTGGACGGCAACTCAGTGGGCAACGCACGCCATGTGCCGCCACTCGATCGCTAACCGGAGCCGGAGATGCGGCCAGTGTATCGGCCCTTGGTGTTATCCGGCGAGACGTTGCGCTCGGTGGGGCTGATGCCCTGGTAGAAGAAGCAAGCTTTACGAGCAGTCGAGTTAGTATACCGTTTTGCGTACGTGGTCAACTACTCGGATGTGACCGTCGGAGCCGAAATCTACAATTTGGATGTGGCCGAGCCGCCATTCTGTGGAAGGGAGACATTCGTCATGATTTAAGACGCATTCTCCAATCTTTCGGCCTCTTGTGTATTTTTCCATCGGTATTGTTTATGGTGGTCTTTTAGATATTCCTCCTTCCATCGGCGACTGAATTCGTGATTGATAATCTTGATTCGTTCCCATCGGTTTATTGGGGAAAGTGAGTCGAAATCTGGTTTGGGGTGTAGCCAGAAGTAGAGCCCCTCTCAGAAAATACCCTGGAGTTAGGGCTGTAAATTCGGGGGATCTTGCGAGAGAGTTGAGGGCGGCCGTGAGTTAGGTATGGCTTCGACTCGAATTAAGAGCGTGGTAAATTCTTCAAACGTAAATTTATGATTGCCAGCGATACGTTTTAACACTACAGTGCCATTATCACTAACAGAGAAACTATTTTCAGTTAAACGTTCAATTAATTGTTTCTTATTACCGGTAGATGGTAAGCCTGCCTCACGGCACTTCTTTTTCAATTCGCACACTTTCATATTTGTTAAAGGCATTATCGTTTTTGTTTTGATCACTTCTTTCGTAAAGTTGACAATATAATGTTTTATCTTCTATTTTCGTTTCACACATATACTTTGGATTTGCGTTTCAAATGTTCGGAATTCAAATATATATGTGTTTATTTCGTTATATGTATGTACTATACGGCGTTTTATGCGCACGACGATTGCAGATACTACACAACGCTTAGTTCGGTTATATACACGTTTGGTTGTTTCTCGATTGTTCGGACTTCTTATTGGAATTTACATATATGCTCGTTTAGCATTTTATGTTCGGTTATCCAACAAGAACGTTTTGCGTTTGTGTTTGTGGCAACTATAGAGGCTGCTACCACTTATAACGGCACTTTTCAGCGGAGTCTCAAGCGTAAATTCACTAACCCCTTCTGAAATTGTCACTTACTTACGGTTTGACAATTAACGACGGAAACTAACAATTATAAATAAATAAACGATAAACGATTTAGTTTTAATAACACGGTAGATTTATTCAATTAATTTTAAATAATCTTTTTAATTTTCGTATTCACGACGCGTACAACTTAGTCAGAATGCGATTTCAAACTCTTTCTCTTGTTAAATTCAGCGTTGTATTATGACGTATGAGTAGTTGCCAGATCGTGTGACACGTGTGATTTTATTCTTTGATCCGCGTTGTGAGAAACCAGAGTAAACCAGATTAAGCGCTCTTAATTTAAACAATTCGGTGCTCGATAGAGACAATTGTTGTAGGTAATAAAGTTTTGTTTTCATTTTTGGAATGAAGCGTTTTCTGTTGGCTGATTTTGAGCAACATGGTTGCTGTTGGCAATTTTCGGGACTTCCCGTTTCGGGATTTTCAGACATACCTGTTGCAGCTAGTCCTGTCGTTCTTTTGGAGTTTGAGCTTTTTTGATTATTTTTATAATTGTTATTATGGAGCATCGAATGATGGATTCTTTGGCAATACGAGCAGCTGTATTGACTCGGACAACTCTGTAGTGAGTGACTACTTGATAGGCAGTTTGCGCAGAGTTTTTTAGTTCTGACTAAATTATTTCTGTCCTTTAAAGATACATTTTTTAACTTCTCGCAAGATCTTATGGAATGACCTCCGTTGCACGGTTTGCATGGCAAATACCTTCGTTGTTCTGAAGTGAACGATTGGTTTCTATTGAAACTCTTATTATTTGAATTACAGTTATTGACTTTGGGTTTAAAGAAGCTTTTGTTTTGCTTTTGTTGCATACTTTTCGGTTTTGTTGTTTTATTATCTACCCGTTCTGCGATTTCGAACTGGACGGTGAGGAAATCTTTCATTTGTTGCCACGTTGGGCATTTTGTTCGGGATGAGAGAGATTGCTCCCATAAAATGAATGATTTTTCTGGTAGTGTGGCAGCAGATGCCCGGCTGGTTGGTGTCCTCGTCAAAGCAAAATCTGACATCAACGCCATCCAAGAAATGCGTTGGACGAAGCAAGGAAGAAAGAAGATTAAAAATTGTGACATCTATTGAAGTGGCCATACAAATAAACACAGTTTCGGCGTCGGATTCGTGGTGGGAGAGAGACTTTGTCGCTAAGTGTTGGCGTTCACGCCTGTGAACGAACGTCTCGCCGCTATCCGAATAAAAGCAAACTTTTTTAATATATCATTCTTCTGCGCCCATGCGCCGACAAAAGAGAAATACGATGAGGGGAAAGACGCTTTTTTATGAACAATTATAACGCACATACGAGCGCTGCCCCGTCATGATATAAAAGTAGTGCTTGGCTACTATAACGCCAGGGTGGGCAAAGAAGGTGTTTTTGGCCCTGCAGTCGGAAAGTTCAGCCTACACAATGAAACTTCTCCTAATGGACTGAGGCTGATTGACTTAGCCGGTGCTCGAAACATGGTCATATCCAGCACGAGGTTCATGCATTAAAAGATACATCAAGCAACATGGCTTTCCCCTGACCGAAATACTTGCAATCAGATCGATCACGTTGTGATAGATGGACGGCATGCCTCTAGTGTTTTAGATGTGCGCACGATCCGAGGACCTAACATCGACTCGGACCATTATCTCGTGGCAGCCAAAATACGCACCCGCCTCAGCGCGGCTAAAACCAAAGAACAAAAAACACAAGGAAAGCTAGACGTCGAAAAGCATCAATCACAACAGACTGCCAATGATTTCGCAACTCGGCTCTCACACCTGCTCTCTGAGAGCACAACTCATCCTGAAGGAATACAGGAGCAGTGGCAGCATATCTCCAAAGCACTTCGTACTGCCGTCGAGGAAAAAAATTGCTACCGGCTTGCAACCGAAAGAAAAGACCCTGCCTACAGGGCTGCGTTAAAAGCGAGCGCAACAAGAGGAGTGTGTGAACGCTACCGCGAGATAAAAAGGGAAGCGAGACGCCTTTTCAGGAAGAAAAAATCAGAGGCAGAAACGCGTGAGTGCAAGGAGCTTGAGCTGTTATCCACCAGGAATAACGCCCGAAAATTTTACCAAAAAATTCGGCGACAGACGGAAGGTTTTAAAACCGGGGCAAACTTCTGTAAGAACGAAAACGGCGGCCTTGTAACTGATGTCCAGGTGTACTTAGATTATGGAGGGAACACTTCTTTACTCTCTAAATAGAGACAACGATATACCGCACAGAGATGACGAACCCGATCGCACAATCGATGAGGATGGAACAAATGCCCCCCGCCGATTATGACGAAGTTAGAATAGCAATAACCAGATTGAAAAACAACAAGGCCGCGGGCGCTGATGGATTGCTTTCGGAGCTATTCACATACGACGGCAAGGAGTTGGTAAGGCGCATGCATTAGCTTCTTCGCAAAATATGGGCGGAAGAGTGCAGGCCTGACGATTGGAATCTAAGTGTTCTTTGCCCATTCCACGGAATCAGCATTCTGAGTATCGCATATAAGGTCCTGTCAAGTGTATTGTGCGAAAGAGTGAAGCCCACCTTGAATCAACTGACTGGACTTTATCAGTGCGGCTTAAGACCTAGTAAATCTATCACCGACCAGATTTTCAAAATGCGCCAAATCTTGGAAAAAACCTGCGAAAAAGGAATCGACACACGTTACCTCTTCGTCGATTTTAAAGCCGCCTTAGACAGCACGAAAATGAGCTGCCTATATGCCGCTATGTCTGAATTTAATTTCCCCGCAAAACTTATACGGCTGTGCAAAATGACGTTGAGCAACACCATCAGCTCAGCTAGAATTGGGAAGGACCTCTTCGAGCCGTTCGAAACTAAACAAGGTTTCAGACAGGGTGACCCCTATCGTGCGATTTCTTTAATTTGATGCTGGAGCAAATTATACTAGCTGCAGAACTTAACCGGTCTGGAATAATATTCTATAAAAGCGTGCAATTACGGGCGTATTCTGATGACATTTATATCATCGGCCTAGACATCCGCGCTGTTAGTTCTGCTTATGGTGATGGGGACAAATGTTTTGATGGTGAATGAGGACAAAACGAAGTACCTGCTGTCATCGAGCAAAGAGTCAGCACATATGCGCCTTGGCAACCAAGATTCTGTTGGCAGCCATAATTTCGAAATAGTAAATGACTTCGTTTATTTGGGAACCAGCATCAACACTAGTAACAATATCAGCTCTGAAATCCAGCGAAGAATCACTCTTGCTAGCTAAATGCTACTTTGGACTAGGTAGGCAATTGAAAGGTAAAGTCCTCTCTCGGCAATCGAAAATCATACTGTACAAGTCACTTATCGTACCCGTCCTGCTATATGGTGCAAAAGCATGGACCATGACACAGCAGATAAAGCGGGTCTGGGAGTGTTCGAGAGAAAAGTTCTTCGAAAGATTTATGAACCTCTACGCGTTGGCGATAGAGAGTACCGAAGAAGATTTACCGATGAGCTGTACGAGCTATACGCAGACGTCGACATAGTCCAGCGAATTAAAACGGAGCGGCTGCGCTGGCTAGGCCATGTTATGCGAATATAAGATGACGCTCCGGCCAAGAAAGTGTTTCTATCGGGCGGCCCCCAGGTGGACCAAGTGGAAAACGATTTAAACTCCCTTGGCGTGATCAATTGGCGCCGGTTGGCAGAGAGAAGGAGCGATTGGCACGCCTTGTTGGACGGCAGCACAAATATTTAACAGAATGTGGTCCCAGCTTTCAGTGGGAATATTTTGGGTTGCTATAACCGATAAACAGTTTGTAAACAGTTGCTAGTAATTTAAGAAATTTCTCGCTTGCTTCTTTTTGAGTTTTTGGCAAGTTCGTTAATGTGGTTAATTGTTTATCAACCAACACTCGTTCTTTTTCATATCTACTCTTAACGCTTACCAAGCCAGATTAAAATTGTCGTCATTAAGTGCGAACTGTTTTACTATAGCCACTGCTTGACCTTTGGTTATTATTTCTTAAATGATATAATTTTTGGGCTTGTGATAACTTTGGGTAGTTTTTATACACGGCTGTAAACATGTCCCGGAAGGACGGCCATTGTTCATAACCCCCATGAAATACTTTGGTATCACATGCTGGCACTTTAAGTTATATGCCTGAACTTGCTTTGTTAATTTGTGTTTGGGCAGCTCTACTCGTTGAGGTGGAGTAGGTGCAGCAACAGGCTTTAAAAGTTTAAGGTTGATCAGAAATCAAGCCTTTGTGTCTTCATATTGGTCTAAGCAGTTTTCGTATTTCGAATAAGCCGAGGCTTTAAAATTTTCAGGTCATTCTGAATCATCGGTTTCGATGATTGCATCGTATGCAGTTTGGAGTCGTGTCCAAAATTTATCAAGGGATTTTTCTTTCAGCTCAAGAACCGATTTTGTATTCTCCTCTATAGGAATTAAGAAAAATCTAGTGCAGTATTTTATTATACTGTCACTTTCTGCAATATATTTTGCAGCTGAGAAATCTTTTATTTTTTTTGCTTTTGCTCCCTGTTTTAAGCGTGTAACTTCTGATTTGTCGTCATCACCCATTTTTGGAGGAATTAAAAGAGGCGTTTTAGGGTCAGTTGACATTTATTGTCGAAATAAATTTAAAGATATATTAATAGGTTTCCTTTTTTATTTTTTTGAGTTTTCTTCGCTTAAGGGGAAGTTGTGTATTATTCGCGTTTTCGTTTATTGGATTTTCAATAAGTTTATATAGGTTTATATATATTGTAACGAATTTACTTGCAAATCCTTTTATTTGCAATCCTCTGCTAAGTTCGAATCACTAAACTGTTGAATAAATAACTCCAATATTGAATGATGGAAAAATGGCCTTTATTAAGTACTTCACAATACACTCAAACTGTGCAACGAATAGCTTAATAACCAAACTGATATCTTAAAGGAAACTGACTTTCAAATAATAGTGCTATTGCTCGCTAGATATCGTCTTACTCGTAACTGCTTGACAATTCAAATCAAACTGAATTACTTCTTACTCGCTGGCGCCGCTTTTATAGTTTACGCTGCATACTTCTAGGCTCTTCGATTTCCAGAAGTTACTAGTTGTTTCGGCTACAAATCGCCAGCCACAACTACGTGCACAAATTATTGCTCTCTCTTGTGACAACTCAGATAAGGTATATGCATGTGTTTGTAGTTTACAGTCTCCCGCGCACACATAAGCGTATAAGTAAATTCATCGGTGTGTGACATCTCATCTCTCGCTGCCTTGTATGTAAATGTTGCTCGTCGGAATGTGTACATATGTGTAGACGCATTATTGATTCGTTTATGTAGATACATAATGATTGAATTATTGATGTGCATTCAAGTCACTGCTTAGATCGGCTTAGAGCTGGCAGCACTCCTTAGTTTTGCTAATATTCGTAACACTGCCCTCCACCTAAGTCTGATCGTCCCGATCAGACAAATCTCTCGATCTAAACGCTGCTAGCATCGCCAAATGTACCACTCTTCTACTCCGTGGTTTCTCATGCTTTGTATGCGGTAGATGGTATCACTGAGCTTCTTCACAATCTTGTACGGGCCTTCCCAACTGCACCGAAATTGGGCTGGGACACCTTTCCGCCGGTGAGGGTTGTTTAACAGTACCAAATCTCCATTCCGGAAACCTTCCGAATTATTTTCCCTGTCGTACCTGTGTTCCATCTTACTACTCATTATTCTGGATCGTTCTCTCGCACTCTGTTGCTTGGCCAATGAAGAACTACTTTGTAGAGCTTCTTCTTGACGGATTGGCTTCACATACTCAGTATCGTTCCGACGTTTCCCAACAAAAGTGCGCGCTGGCTTGAAATCATCCTTGCATTCTTTCTGAAAAATTCTTTCAGTGAATTTAGTGCGTCCATTAGGGTTTGTTGATGCCGGTCTTTTCCTCGCAGGTACTTTTAATTTCGCTTTATTTGGCACATTCGATCCATCAACCTTTGCTCGATCTACTTTCCTTGACTTTCGTGGTCTCTGTCGAATCTCCTCGACCAGCACTCGCTTACTGCTGAACCCTTTTTTCCAAACTGAAGTTAAGTGGCACATCTTGGTTCTCATAATGCATCACCCTTCTCTGCATATCGATCTTGATGTCATGGTCAACCAAGAAATCCACTCCCAATATAACTTCATCAACGATCTCCGCCACAACGAATTTGTGTAGAACCATGACCTTCCCAATTAGGACTTCACATATTACTTCTCCCTGAACTTGGTTATATTCGCCTGTGACCGTACGCAACCTCGCTCCAGGTAATGACTTTATTCCCCTGTAGACCAAATCAGATCGAATCAAGGAATGAGATGCCCCCGTATCTACAGTCAGTACACGCTCTTTACCATCCACATTCCCCTCTGATGGTAAGACTGCTTGATTTCCTTCCAATCTGCGACAACAGATATCACAGGACATTCAACAGCCGGGGTAAGTTTTCGTTCTTTACTTTCGACACGCTCTTGCTCATTTCCGCCAGCTTTGCGTTTACGGCCACCCACATTGTTGGAACTATTAGGACCAAGATCGCAATGACGTGCAATGTGACCTGGGTTGCCGCACTTGAAACATTTAATAACTCCGGCATTCTTCTGTTGAGATCCCCTTAGTGCTTCCAAAATTGTGTCTACCCACTCCGGCCTTTCTACTTCCACACGGCGTGCTTTGAAAACTGGCTTACACAGAAGCGACGCTGTTTCTTGAATCAGAGCTTGTGACACCGTTTCTGCGAATGTTGGCTTTGGGTTTGCGTATGTAGCTCGCTTTGTTTCGACGTCTCGTATGCCATTTATAAAACTCTGGATTTTTACCCTCTCGGTGTATTCCACGGGTGCGTCTGCATTTGCGAGATGAGCCAACCTTTCAACATCTGAAGCAAACTCCTGCAATGTCTCATTTGCTTTTTGGTAGCGGTTTTGCAACTCAATTTGGAATATCTGTTTTCCTATGCTCGCTTCCATAACGTCGTTCTACAGCAGCCATCAATGCTTCATAATTGTTCCGCTCTCCTTCGGGAATCGTCTGTAGAATTTCCGCTGCTGGCCCCTTCAATGCCACGAATAGTGCAGCAACTTTATCTTCCGTATTCCAGTTGTTCACTGCTGCGGTCTTCTCAAACTGTAGCTTAAAGACCTGGAAAGGAACAGAACCGTCAAAGGATGGTGTTTTTACCTTTGGATTACTCGCTGAAACTGCTGGACGATTTAATTGTAACTGCTCCATACGACCCTTCAAATCATCGACTTCTGCCTGAAATTGAGCGATTTTTGCATCCTGCGCTTCCAGCTTTGATGTTACCCTTGCTTCCTGTGCTTCTAACTGTGAAGACATTTGTGCCACCTGTAATGATAAGCGCTCTTCTTGTTCTTCCATCTTTGATGTTATGCGTGTCTCCTGCGATTCCAGTTGGGATGCCATATATGTCTTCTGTTCGTCCAATTGCGTTTCCATCTTGGATGTTATACGGGTTTCCTGCGACTCCAGTTGGGATACCATATACGTCTTCTGTTCTTCAAGTTGTGCTTCAATCTTCGATGTTAGTCGGTTCTCCTGCGATTCCATATATGTTTGCTGTTCTGCCAGTTGAGATGACACTGTCGATGTTTGAGCAGATATTGCAGCTAAAATCATGTTCAAGTCTGTACTGGTAACCGTCTGCGATGTTTCGTTTTTCTCTTCAATTTTTGTTGTCTCCTCGCTATCAAGATGAAAGACATGCTCTTCCACATCAATTCCTTCTGCTTCCATTGCCTCTCGTAGCCGGGCCTGAAGTTCAAGTTTAACGCCGCTTGTATTCAATCCACGGGTCTCCAACTCCTTCTTTAGTTGCTGGATCTTCAATTCACCGAACTTTGCCATGTCCTTGTTGTCCTTTGGAATTTATTCAACAATTCCTCTTCTGACACCATTGTAACGAATTTACTTGCAAATCCTTTTATTTGCAATCCTCTGCTAAGTTCGAATCACTAAACTGTTGATAAATAACTCCAATATTGAATGATGGAAAAATGGCCTTTATTAAGTACTTCACAATACACTCAAACTGTGCAACGAATAGCTTAATAACCAAACTGATATCTTAAAGGAAACTGACTTTCAAAATAATAGTGCTATTGCTCGCTAGATATCGTCTTACTCGTAACTGCTTGACAATTCAAATCAAACTGAATTACTTCTTACTCGCTGGCGCCGCTTTTATAGTTTACGCTGCATACTTCTAGGCTCTTCGATTTCCAGAAGTTACTAGTTGTTTCGGCTACAAAATCGCCAGCCACAACTACGTGCACAAATTATTGCTCTCTCTTGTGACAACTCAGATAAGGTATATGCATGTGTTTGTAGTTTACAGTCTCCCGCGCACACATAAGCGTATAAGTAAATTCATCGGTGTGTGACATCTCGTCTCTCGCTGCCTTGTATGTAAATGTTGCTCGTCGGAATGTGTACATATGTGTAGACGCAATTATTGATTCGTTTATGTAGATACATAATGATTGAATTATTGATGTGCATTCACGTCACTGCTTAGATCGGCTTAGAGCTGGCAGCACTCCTTAGTTTTGCTAATATTCGTAACAATATATATATATATGTAGGTATATATTTATTGCTTTTATTTTGCTTGCGAGTGTATTTTCTAATCGGTTTTTAATAAATAACGCGCTAATAACGTTGTACGCGTTGGTTGATTTAATTCGAAATAATATTTCCTTACACTTTTTTGTATGCTTTTATAACCCAAATGTTCGTTGGGTTACCTAGCAAACAAATCAGGGTTTGCCTACGGATATATCGAGCCTTTACCGCCAAATTGGTGTAAGGGGACAAATAACATATTATACAGGGGGAGGTTTTTTTTAATTATCTCTGTTAATAAGCAAAGAATTTGAACTAAATTTTGTACACGGCCCTAGTTGTGCTCTAAGTACATAACGCATCAATTTCAGTAGCTAAAATAAGTCGTAGTTGTGTTTTTTGTTACTTACATCAATTTCGCTGGCACACTCACCACCTGCTGCTGAAATGTTATGTTACTTACATCAAAATAATCATAAAGTTTTTTCACATATAAACTTTCATTTCATTCAAAGAACGTTACAGTATATTTTATAAAATTAAGAATAGTTCATTAAACGTAATTTAAGCATATCAGGGACCGTAAATAACAATTGCTAGCCAAAATTAAACAAAAAATCCGAAATTCACAAATTAACTTATTATTTGTTATTTAAAACCTAAAATGTATCTACCTTGTCAGTTTCAGGTAACTCATCTGTAATTGTTGCGCTTTGTTGCATATTTAAAAACTCATTGTGAAACTGTTTTGGTATAGCGCCATTTTCGCAAAGTTTTTTTAAATCGTTAAACTTTTTTAAAGAAATTTTCAAGGGCTTATCATACAGAGAAAGGGGTCCTTCGTTTCTAATGGAAATATTGCGTTTGGATTGACGCATTGAAGCTAGATTGTATTCTTTTATCTGTGAGTTATTGCAGTATCCATGCTTTAAAGTCATAAGAGAGGAATCCTTTTGGAACATAGCAGATCGAAGAGAGTTAAATTCTATTTTGGTTGAGGTAGGGAACATAGTACGCGCAAAGTTTTTCCAGTCTTTGAAATCGGAATATTCCATTATTATACACTCGTAATTTTTTGGGTTAGTTCTCGAATTGGAAATAACGGTATACCATTCGCTGGGAGCCCAAATATTTCTTTGGCGCGTAAATGACTCTATCGTACTATGAATAGAGTCGACTGGCATCATGGTATGGCCGGGTAACAGAAAGGTTATTTTAGGGTTTTTATATTTGTACAGGATTTAAAAAAAAAGCGAACATAGCAAGCATGGCTCTGTTTCGATTTTGTCCTGCACAACTGTCACAGTAAAGGCTAATAAAGGTATACGTTCCTTTTTATCAAGGAGTTTTAAGTACTTAAAAATTACTGTGCAAATCTCATTACATCCCCGTTTTCCGTTCTTTTCGCCCCACAAAAAGCAATAACCATTTCTTGTAACACTTTCATAAATGCTTTCTTGGTAGTAGGCGTATTTTCTCGAGTAAAACAAATTTACACTTTTTGAATGGGGCGTATTAAGAACCTTTTGTAAATCAAAGCTCGCACATAAGAATGAAGAATTTGTTCGACCTGGCTTTTGGTCATTTAAAAATACTTGTTTTGACGTTTCTTTATCCTTAAGGTGCTTTTGAAATTCTTCCGTTTGCCTTAAAATAATCTGAGTTTCACTGTCCGAGTTCTTAAATTTTTCACATAAAAGCACATTTATCTTTTTTGGGCATATGGAAGCCAATGTGAACGTCGGTATAAAAATTTTTCTAAACACTCTTAAAGATAACTTAGATGATTCCTTATTAATGTGACTTAAATGACTTAAATAATACTTATACAGAGTTGATATGTTTTGGAATTCTGATGGTAAATAAAGTTTACTGCTTTTATTACGACAGTAATGTGAAGGTACAGCAGGCAACTGGGTAATAAAAGATTTCAAAAGTGCTACTTTATTTTCATCAGACTTATTGTGTGGTTTTAATTTTTTGTTAGCTTCTTTGGTTGTTTAGATTAGCATGTTTTGAGATACATTGAGAGTGTGAAGCAAAAACTTTTGGCATACTTTTGCTTTTATATTATTAAAACTTATTGTGTACTCAAAACTCCACTTCCTTTTAGTACTTTCGGATTTTCTTCTTTTAATACACTTACGTGTCGTACATGAAAGTATCCAGTCCCGCTGCCTTATTTTATTCCCCATACCCCGAAGTGCTCGTTTATTGCCACACGATCTGATTCCGTAAATTTTGTCCGCATATGAGTTTCCACAATTTTTATTCAAACAGGGGTTCGGTTTAACGCCAGTGGATTTCCGACTCTTGTTTTGCGGTTTTTTTCGGATAACTTTTGACTTTTTAAAGCCCCTATTACCAACACACGTTTCATCATCAATGGAAATATTGGACTCACTTTCACTATAGGGGACGAGAGCATGTATCTTTGCAAACTAAAGAAAACAACGATAAACTCATTTATTACTAAGCCCTAAATAGAAAGGTATAATTTTTCCTATTGCTTGCAGCCAAAATAATTACCTCTGGTTCAAAAGCTTCCATTATTCGCACAAAGAACTATTTATTATGTTATTTTATATATAACTTATCTCCGTGAAGCGCATTTAGTTTATTAGAATTAAATATTTTTTGCTGCAAGCAACAAAGCACACTAGATATTTTTGATGTAAGTAACAATGTGCGGTCATGGAAAAATATAAACAAAGTGTATTGCGCATTTACACCAAAATTGTTTCTGCTATAACTTTATAACGGTAAAACATAGAACTATGAAATTTTCGGAGATGACAGATCAGAACAAACATTATCGACTTCGATAATAAAAAAAATCGATATTTTGTCCCTTACACCAATTCGGCGGTTAAGGCTCGATATATGTAAGTGAGATTCTTCACTTACTGTCTTTGTTTGGGATGTATGAACACAAGTTTGTGTGTTTGTCTATTAGTATACTGCAAACAATAGAACTGCTGTTGATAAACAATGGCCCGTAATCATAGACGAAATAAAATAGAGTTTTATTGGTTTAAACATGGTTTTAAATTAAATATCATTTTAATTCTGTTATATTCCACTTAAACACTATTTTATCTCTAAAAAAGTATTTTAAATTTAAAATGACATGAGCTCGATTTTAATTTTTTAACATAGGTTTTAAGTTGGTGGACTGCTGTCAAAAGCTGCGTAAAATTAAACAATTTGATATTTAAACGCGATGCACTTAAACCGAAGTGAAAAAAGGCTTCCCCGACAAGCAAATATACGTCAGGAGCTAATTTATTATACCTAGAATGCGTATTACCTATTATACCTAGAATGCGAAAATTACACAATCTTAAAATGTGCGATGGTTACTTGGCTCCACATATGCGAAATCTTTAATTAAGATTATTCCGCATTCAAAGATATTTGTGAGTTTTGATATTTTAGTATCTTTTGAGGAAAAAATAACATCCTATACTGATTTTGGCATTAAATTTAGAAATAACTATTCAATGGAAGGAATTATTTACCACAAGCGTCGATTTTTAATACATGTCAAAAAATTTCGGGAGAGGTGTCAAGTGACGCGTTTTAATTTCGGAAGCAATAATCCGAAGGCGGCAAAGTAATACTAGATATTTTTGCATTTTTAGATTTTCATGTGGTTGATGTAATTTTGGTGATTTTTTGAACACAGAAAAGAATTAACTGAAAGCGTTTTGCGTTCATACAATTTTCACCAGTTTCGCAGCCGTTTGAGGGTAATTATTCGGTTTTTTGTGAATATCTATTAATAAAACAATTTCTTATTTCCTACTGAATTACATTACAGAATTCTTGAATTCAATTCTGCTGGCATTTCATTTTGTGTCTTCTATTCCCCTTTACATTTGCCAATTCCTCCTAAAAGAAAGCGTGAAATAAAATACGGAATACAACAAGAATTAGCAACAATTACTTCCCCCTCTATCACCCTCTTAGTCTATGTCATGATCGACTTGACTTCAAGGATTTTCTAATGTAGAAGGGACTTACACTTTGCAGGTCCATGTACAAGGGCTCAACATTCTAGGTCACTTCTTTCATATAAAAAACTATACTAAACTCTTATATTTAAGAATTCATGAGCTTAACAACGGCTTATAATAATTTAGTTTCAATTATTATGTTTTCTAAGAGAAACTGAAAAGAAAGAAACATTTACTGGCATATTGCGATGGAACATTTCGAAAACCGCAAACGTAATCATCATCAGGCAATTTTGTAATGTTATCAAAGGTTTCACCGGGATTCGAACCGTGAATCACATGGTGAAACTGCAGTTGCCTTTAACCACAAGGCTACCCTGCTGATAATTACGTTGGCGGTTTTCGAAATGGTTCCATCACAGTATGCCAGTAAATGTTTCTTTCTTTTCAGTTTCTCTTAGAAAACATAATAATTGAAATTCAATTATTATAAGCGGTGTTAAGCTCATGAGATCTTAAATATAAGTATAAGCTGAACACACCATTAAACAAAAATACATAAATATATCGCTTCCCAAGGCAGTCGGTTCTATGTACCGGAGCGACTCGGGATTTTTCCCGACCAAGGACTGTCATTTCAGTGTGACCCCATTTAATTTGTTTCGTCCCTCCCACAAATTGTCATCCTCCCAGCAGCTCCTTGCAGCAGGACTGCTACATATTCTCTTACTCGGGAAGGTATCGAACCCAATCCGGGTCCGTCTCCTGACCCCGGTCATGAGAAATGGTTTTGCTGCATTTGCCAGAAAATAATCTTTTTAGGACGGTCATACTCTGTTCAGTGTGTCTCGTGCAAGGGATGGTTGCATCGGACAGGTTGTTCTGGGCTTGATCCCAAAACCCGACGTCCACGTAACTTTTATAAATCTTTTGTGGCTCCTTGCTGCTCACGCCCAAGGGCGTCCCGTAGTCTACGCCTAAGCGTATCCCCACTACCTTCCAGCAGCTTCGCTGCTCAGCAAGCCACAACAAGTACCCGCTGCTGCTCGCGCCCCACGGCGCCAACAACTCAAACAGCTGATACCACTCATAACTACTACCTTCGTAGTAGAGCTGGTTACAATGCTGAGCATCAGCCCCTGCCCCCGTCTTCTTCTCCCCCCCTCTTTTCTGGCAGCAATCGTGCAGGTCAGGGAAACAGACTCTTAGTCCCTGCCTCAGTTTGCACCGTCTGCCAGCACAGAATATATAGGTTTGCGACATCCGCTCAATGCAGCTCCTGCCTTGGGTGGTGCCACTTTCCTAGATGTTCTGGTCTCCGCGACGGCAACCCCCCGACGGGTTTCATCGCGCCATGTTGCCAGGTCGCAAACCCAAATCATCCGGGTACCCCCCTTGCTTGCCCAAGGGCGCCCAGTCCCAAGGCCACAACAGCAATTGCGTCCTGGCCTTCCACAACCTAGGCGTAGTCACCCCTCACTTACCCCTAGAGTGGCGGCGTCACCCCTCATGCACTTCAGAATTCTGCAGTTCAACTGTAATGGACTAACTGGGAAGATTACGGAGATAGTCGATTTCATGAAGCGGCACAACATCCGCATTGCTGCGATTCAAGAGACTAAACTCACAGCAAGATCTGCATTGCAGACCTGCTCTGGTTATAATGTCCACAGGAAAGACCGCGAGAGCGGAAATGGAGGCGGCCTCGCGTTTATTATACACCACTCTGTGCAATATCATATATTTGATCCTGGCATCGACCGCAGTGACAATGTCTTAGAACGTCAAGGCCTATCTGTCCGGTCAGGCGATGCAAATCTAGAAATCATCAACATCTACATCCCTCCTGTCACCTGTTGCCCCAGTGGATACCGCCCTAATATCGAGGCCTTACTCACTGGCAACAATCGCATTATCTTAGGCGATTTCAATGCCCATCACGACCTATGGCATTCAAACTTGCGGGCGGACAGTAGGGGTGAGATGTTGGCGGATCAAATAGACGAAACGACGTTCTGCACAATAAACGGAGACGCCCCCAACACGTATGGTAGGAAGCTGTCATAGCTCGCCAGATATCTCAATCGTGAGCGCAGAACTCGTAAACTGCGTCAACTGGCAGCCGATGGTAACATTGGCATCCGACCACCTGCCCATACTTATTTCGTTCGAGCGTACCGCCGACTTCATCGTCACCGAAAAACGCACTTTCATAAACTTCAAAAAAGGAAAGTGGGAAGAATATAAATCTGCAACAGACAGCAGCTTTGCTGCCCTCCCTATCCCGACTGATGCCCGCCAAGGGGAGCGTGCCTTCCGTAAGGTCATTGAATCCGCCTCGGCACATTTCATTCCCGCCGGGAGAATTCCCGAAATCCGGCCCCACTTCCCGGCGGAGGCCGCGAGCTTAGCGAGGGAACGCGACCTTATAAGACAGCTTGATCCAGGCGACCCCCAAATAAGGGATATAAACCAACGCATCAGATTGCTTGTGGACGAACACAAGCGGGCGAAATGGGAAGAGCACCTAAGAGGTTGTAACCTCTCTACCGGTGTAGGTAAACTTTGGTCCACCGTAAAGTCCCTATCGAATCCGACTAAGCACAAAGACAAAGTTTCCATCGCCTTTGGCGATAAGGTGCTGTCGGATGCGAAAAAATGCGCGAGCGCTTTCTGCCGACAATATATAATGCATCCTACGGTCGATAAAGATAGACGGAGAGCCAATAGACACGCACATAAACACAAACTCAGCGCATCACCAATTACCATCACCGCTAGAGAGGTTGAGGACGCCATTGGTCGCGCTAAACCATCCAAAGCAGTGGGCCCAGACGGCATAGCCATGCCGATGCTTAAAAACCTAGGGAAAGAGGGTTTCAAATATTTAGCGCATGTCTTCAACCTGTCTCTTTCCACTTTTGTCATACCCGAGAAATGGAAAATGGCCAAGGTGGTCCCGCTACTAAAGCCTGGGAAACCAGCTAACGTAGGTGAGTCATATCGTCCGATATCTCTCCTATCGCCAGTGGCAAAGACGCTTGAAGCCATTTTGCTCCCTTATTTCCAAGCACATTTGCAGCTAGCCCCTCATCAGCATGGCTTCAGAAAACTCCATAGCACTACCTCCGCGCTAAATGTCATTAGCACCCAGATAAATTGCGGTTTGAATCAATATCCCCACCATAGAACAGTACTCGTAGCGTTAGACCTATCAAAAGCTTTTGATACGGTCAACCATGGCTCGTTACTGCAAGACCTGGAAGGGTCCACCCTTCCCCCTTGTCTTAAAAGGTGGACCGCAAATTATCTGGGTGGTCGGCAGGCATCGGTGCAATTCAGAAACGAAACATCAAAACAAAGGAGAATTAAACAAGGGGTCCCACAGGGTGGTGTCCTATCCCCGCTTTTGTTTAATTTCTACATATCTAAGCTACCTTCACCACCGGAAGTAGTCACAATCGTTTCCTACGCCGATGACTGCACAATAATGGCCACAGGCCCAGGCCCAAAGATCGATGAGCTATGCAATAAAATAAACGGCTATCTCCCTGATCTCTCCAGTTTTTTCGCCTCGCGAAACCTGGCATTGTCACCGACTAAATCTTCCGCGACCTTATTTACAACATGGACGCCCCAAATGTCGACCATATTGAACATCCACGTCGATGGCACTACGCTACCGACTGTCCTACACCCCAAAATCTTGGGTGTGACGTTTGATCAGGATCTACATTTTGGTGCGCACGCAACACTATTTGTTCCAAGAATTCAGAGCCGTAATAAAATCCTCAAATCCCTTGCTGGCAGTACCTGGGGAAAAGATAAAGAAACGCTCTTGACCACATACAAAGCAATTAGCCAGCCGATTACGTGCTACGCGTCACCCATATGGCACCCATATGTCGCCAAGCCTAAAAACCACCCACTGGAAGAAACTACAGGCCTGCCAAAATACTGCTCTCAGAATCGCCACGGGCTGTCTTCTTATGTCCCCAGAACACCATCTGCATAATGAGGCGAGAATACTCCCCATCAGGGAGAGAAATGAGATGCTGACCAAACAGTTTCTGTTGAATACCCAGAAACCTGGGCATCCCAACAGACATCTGATTGACGAACCAGCACCGCCTAGGGGCCTAAGGAGTCATCTCCGTAAGCATTTTGAGGAAATACGGCACCTGAGAACCCAGCCGTATGAAGCGGAAAAACACAAGCAGGTTCTTGGTGAACTCCATAGACAGGCGTCGGACCTTTATGTCGGGAATTGCCCGGTGAATCCAGTACTTGAAGAAAAATATCCAGAACTCGCAGAAGAGGAACGCATACTCCCCAGGGAAACGCGTGTCACTCTTGCTCAACTTCGTTCTGGATACTGTAACAGGTTAAACTCTTACCTATCCAGAATCAACCCCGACATACAAAATGTATGCCCTGCTTGCAATGTGTCCCCACATGACACCAACCATCTCTTTAATTGTAATGTGGAACCAACGCCTCTAACACCCCTTTCCTTATGGTCCACCCCTGTTGAAACGGCAAGTTTCCTTGGACTCCCGTTAGAGGATATTGATGACAATTTGTGATCGGTCGCGGCTATTAGGTGGGGCGAGCATTGCTACAACAACAACAACATAAATATGTAAAACTGAGCCCGAGCTTACAAAGCTTCTCATTCGCAACGAAAGTAGAATTTTACAAAAACAAATCTACATGGCACACAAACTAATATAGAGACAAAATGTCTCAACTGTTTTGTTAGTGTAGAAATGAGAAAAACTGAATTAAGCGTGAAAACAAGTACGAGCAGGATAGCCTAGTGGTTAAAGGCAACTGCAATTTCACCATGCGATTCACGGTTCGAATCTCGGTGAAACCTTTGATAACATTACAAAATTGCCTGATAATGATTACGTTGGCGGTTTTCGAAATGGTTCCATCGCAATATGCCAGTAAATGTTTCTTTCTTTTCAGTTTCGCTTAGAAAACATAATAATTGAAATTCAATTATTATAAGCCGGAGTTAAGCTCATGAATTCTTAAATATAAGTATAAACTGAACACACCAATAAACAAACATACATAAATATGTAAAACTGAGCCCGAGTTTACAAAGCTTCTCATTCGCAACGAAAGAAGAACTTTACAAAAACAAATCTACATGGAACACAAATTAATATAGAGACAAAATGTCTCAATTGTGTTGTTGGTGTAGAAATGAGGAAAATCTGAATTAAGCATGAAAACAAATACCAGCAGGATAGCCTAGTGGTTAATGGCAACTGCAGTTTCACCATGTGATTCACGGTTCGAATCCCGGTGAAACCTTTGATAACATTACAAAATTGCCTGATGATGATTACGTTGGCGGTTTTCGAAATGGTTCCATCGCAATATGCCAGTAAATGTTTCTTTCTTTTCAGCTTCTCTTAGAAAACATAATAATTGAAATTCAATTATTATAAGCCGGTGTTAAGCTCATGAATTCTTAAATATAAGTATAAACTGAACACACCATTAAACAAATATATATACTAAACTCTTTTATTTATGCTGACTTTGCGAAGACAAACCTAAAATTGATTTAACCTGATTATGATTGAATGTCCTGCAGGCTTATTAGTATCGAGGTTAAAGGTATCCATATTCGGTTTCGGGTCTATTACATTAAACGGCTTTAACGGTTGGGGCCACCTAACATTTAAGGTTTGCATCATTTTGGCCGTCACATCTATCTTAATGCAAACAACTTTTCTAGCCTTGTTGCTTCCTTGCTTAAAGGAGCCCAAATCCGCTTTATCTACTTATTCGTTTATGTTGCTAGATTTAAATAATATTTTAAGCCATTTTTGCTCTTTTTAATTCGAAAAACATCACGTATTGTTGGCGCGCTTATTTGAACCGTGCGACATATGCTCTGAAATACTCCAGACAAATCCTCATTTGGCGTTTGGGGGACCCCACTTAACAATAAATCAGACAGCACCGCATTATTTTGGCATTCACTGAGCTGGCTTTTTAAAGAAATTACATCTGATCTAAGCTGTCTACATTCACTTTCAGCCAACTCAACCCTTTTTTCCATTTTGCTATAATTGATTTTTAAATTTGCTATCTCCGCTACCAACTCACCAACTCTCTGCAAAACTCGCTCCTCTGACTCTTTTAGATGTTCCACGATGCTCTCTTTCCACAGAATCATTTTTGCCTCTAGGCGCGAAATCTCACTCGAAATTGGCGGTGGACTCTCAATTGTTGAAGATTTAGCAAACGTTGGAGTGAGAAGTGGGGAAGATGCCGCCGCTGTTTGCCGAGTAGTTTTAGTCTTTGGTCTTTGAGCCATATTGTGAATTTATATTAAATTTATTTACGTATTTCAAAAGCAAGCAAAATATGACAAAAACGGATTCCACAAACTGGTTGCAAATGGTTTAACTAAGAACTTCCGCGTAATTTAAATAATTAAAATGACGTATATCTGTTTCTAAATGTATTTTATTGCAGCGAAGTAAGAACACGTCTACTCTCTTAGCATTTGTTATATTTTATTTTATTATGTACATATGTAAAAGTTAAAATTACAAGAAAACTTGAATAGTGTCGTCGAAGTAAACGTAATTTATTTAAAAAAATCGCTTTTTTTTATGAAATTAACATAATTTATTAAAAGTAAAAAATAAAAGGAACAAGTCTGCCTAGAACACCTTTCTGCATAGGCGGCCTTCGGCCGCGCTTATAAAAAATAAACCCTTGGCTACGCCATACCAAGTCCGGGTGTGCGGTATAACCGTGGCTATTTTTTATAAGCGCGGCCGAAGGCCGCTTATGCAGAAAGGTGTGCTACGCAGAATTACTGTGCATCGCGCGATTTTTATTACAAATTTTCTTTTTTTTTGTAAAATAAATAAATAGAGTTGAATGAAAAAGGTCCATTTTCCTCGTTGGTACTATTTAAAAATGTTTCATTCGTTGGAACAATTTAAAGCATCTGGTACCACCAAGCAAGCAGTGATTTAGATAAAATGGCTGTATGCTTTTGTTCGCGGAAAGTAAACAAATAAATCATTAAATTTTACAATAATACGCAAATCTAAACAAATGAAAATAGTTGATCGTGGTTTTATAAACATTATAAAGTCTACTTATGTATAAAATTCTTGTGAAAGTGTTCGTATGTAGATAAAAAGTGATAGTTATACCATGGTAACTTTAACTACTTATTACTAGTAAATTGTTAATAACAATTAAAAATTACTTACTGATTCTCGTTGGGGAACTCCCTGAGAACCTATGTGCAAAATTTCAAAGTTCAAACCCCTTTGGTTTACGAAAAAAAACCAATTGGTCCCTTAATGTATAGCCGACCCATAGAAACTGTTAGAAGAACGTCAAAGTTTGACAAAATTGTATTTTTAAGAAAATGAAATAACTCACTACAAAAATGAAATAACTCCCAATGCCTGAATTACAAACAATGAAGTAAGTCCCAATAAAAATGAAATAACTCCCAATCTCAAAAAATTATGAAATAACTCCCAAAGAAATTTTATTGGGGATAATTTCATTTGGGAGTTATTTCATTCTGAAATAATTACCAGCAAAAATTATGAAATAAGTCCCAATGAATTGGGAGCTATTTCATAATGAAATAAGTCCCAACTTGTATGGAAAATATTTGGGAGATATTTCATTTTTTTGTTGGGAGTTGTTGCATTTAGGAGTTATTTCACTGCACCGCTATTCGCAGTCTCACTGTACAGGAGAAGAATTTTACAATAGCCTGGGATATGCTTCAACAACGTTATGATAACAAGCGTCGCCTCGTTAAGTCGTATCTTCGAAATATCACCAAACTTGCGACAATCAGCTATGAGTCATACGTTGCCATGCGAAAACTATTCGATACTGTCACCGAATCAGTTCGCGCACTACAATAGCTTCGACGACCTACCGAACATTGGAATGATTGGCTTGTCCTACTGTAACTGAGAAGTTAGATCCTGCACAGTTAAGGAATGGGAAATGTTATTGTTGTAGCAATGTTTCGCCCCACCTAATAGCCGCGACCGATCACAAATTTTCATCAATATCCTCTAACGGGAGTCCAAGGAAACTTGCTGTTTCGACAGGGGTGGACCATAATGAAAGGGGTGTTAGAACCGTTGGTTCCACATTACAATTAAAGAGATGGTTTGTGTCATGTGGGGACATATTGCAAGCGGGGCAAACATTTTGTATGTCGGGGTTGATTCTGGATATGTAATTTTAACCTGTTACAGTATCCAGAACGAAGTTGACATAGAGTGACTCGCGTTTCCCTGGGGAGTATGCGTTTCTCTTCCGCAAGTTTTGGGTACTGTTCGTTGAGTACTGGATTCACCGGGCAATTTCTGGCATAAAGGTCCGACGCCTATTTGTGGAGTTATCCAAGGACCTGCTTGTGTTTTTTATGCTTCATACGGCTGAGTTCTCAGGTGCCGTATTTCCTCAAAATGCTTACGGAGATGACTCCTTAAGTCCCTAGGCGGTGCTGGCTCATCAATCAGATGTCTGTTGGGATGCCCAGGTTTCTGGGTATTCAACAGGAACTGTTTGGTTAGCATCTGTTGTTGTTGTTGTTGTAGCGATAAGGTTGCTCCCCGAAGGTTTGGGGAGTGTTATCGATGTGATGGTCCTTTGCCGGATACAAATCCGGTACGTTCCGGTACCATAGCACCATTAAGGTGCTAGCCCGACCATCTCGGGAACGATTTATGTGGCCACATTAAACCTTCAGGCCATTCCCTCCCTCCCTACCCCCAAGTTCCATGAGGAGCTTGGGGTCGCCAGAGCCTCGTCTGTTAGTGAAACAGTATTCGCCGCGGATAGGTGAGGTTGACAATTGGGTTTGGAGAAGCTATATGTTGCGCTGGCAACCTGAAAGGTTGCGCTACACAGCCCCTTGAATCTGGTAATTTAGTCGCCTCTTACGACAGGCATACCTACCGCGTGTATATTCTGATCCCCTAACCCGCTGGGGTTTTGGTTAGCATCTCATTTCTCTCCCTGATGAGGAGTATTCTCGCCTCATTATGTAGATGGTGTTCTGGGGACATAAGAAGGCAGCCCGTGGCGGTTCTCAGCGCAGTATTTTGCCACCCCTGTAGCTTCTTCCAGTGGGTAGTTTTTAGGCTTGGCGACCATATAGGGGACGCGTAGCACGCAAATTGCTTTGTATGTGGTAATGAGCGTTTCTTTGTCTTTTCCCCAAGTACTGCCAGCAAGGGATTTGAGGATTTTATTACGGCTCTGAATTTTCGGAACAATTGCGACTGCGTGCTCACCAGAATGTAGATCCTGAGCAAACGTCACACCCAAGATTTTGGGGTGTAGGACAGTCCGTAGCGTAGTGCCATCGACGTGGACGTTCAAAATGGTCGACATTTGGGACGTCCAAGTTGTAACTAGGGTCGCGGATGATTTAGTCGGTGATAATGCCAGGTTTCGCGAGGCGAAAAAACTGGAGAGATCAGGGAGGAAGCCGTTTATTCTGTTGCAAAGCTCATCAATCTTTGGACCCGGGCCTGTGGCCCTTATAGTGCAGTCGTTGGCGTAAGAAACCATAGTAACTCCTTCTGGTGGCGAAGGTAGTTCTGATATGTAAAAATTAAACAAAGGTGGGGATAGGACACCATCCTGAGGCACCCCTTGTTTAATTCTTCTTGGCTTTGATATTTCGTTTCTGAATTTCACCGATGCCTGCCGACCGCCCAGATAATTTGCGGTCCACATTTTAGGACATGGGGGAAGGGTAGACCCTTCCAAGTCTTGCAGTAACGTGCCATGGTTGACCGTATCAAAAGCTTTTCATAGGTCTAGCGCTACGAGTACTGTTATATGGTGGGGCTTCTGATTTAAACCACAATTTATCTGGGTGCTGATGGCATTTAGCGCGGTGGTGCTGCTATGGAGTTTCCTAAAGCCATGCTGATGACAGGCTAGCTGCAAATTTGCTTTGAAGTATGGTGGCATAATGGCTTCAAGCGTCTTGGCTACTGGTGATAGGAGAGATATCCGGCGATATGACTCTCCTGTGTTAGCTGATTTCCCAGGCTTAGTAGCGGGACCACGTTGGTCATTTTCCATTTTTCGGGTATGACAAAGGTGGAAAGAGACAGGTTGAAGACATGTGCTCAATATTTGAAACCCTCTTTCCCTAGGCTTTTAAGCATCGGCATGGCTATGCCGTGTGGGGCCACTGCTTTGAATGGTTTAGCATGACCGATGGCATCCTCAACCTCTTTGGCGGTGATGGTAATTGGTGACGTGCTGAACTTATGTTTACGTGCGTGTCTGTTGGCCCTCCGTCTAACTTTGTCGACCGTAGAATGCATTGTATATTGTCGGCAGAAAGCGGTCGTGCATTTTTTCGCATCCAACAGCATTTTATCGCCAAAGGCGATGGAAATTTTGTCATTGTGCTTAGACGGATTCGATAGGGGCTTTACGGTGGACCAAAGCTTACCTACACCGGCAGAGAGGTCACAGCGGCTTAGGTGCTCCTCCCATTTCTCCCGCTTGTGTTCATCCACAAGCAATCTGATGCGTTGGTTTATATCCCTTATTTGGGGGTCGCCGGGATCGACCTGTCTTTTAAGGTCACGTTCTCTCGCTAAACTTGCGGCCTCTGCCGGGAAGTGAGGCCGAATTTCGGGAATTCTACCGGCGGGAATGAAACGAGCCGAGGCGGATTCAATGACCTTGCGGAAAGCACGCTCCCCTTGGCGGCCATCAGTTGGGATAGGGAGGGCAGCAAAGCGGTTGTCTGTAAAGGATTTAAAAAATAATGTAAGTGCGTTTTTCTGCGACGATGAAGTCGGCGGGACGCTCGAGCGAAATAAGTATAGGCAGGTGGTCGGATGCCAATGTTACCATCGGCTGGCGGCGATTGAAATATCCGACGAACTGTGACAGCTTCCTACCATACGTGTGGGGGCGTCTCCGTTTATAGTGCAGAACGTCGTTTCTTTTATTTGATCCGCTAACATTTCACCCCTACTGTCCATCCCGCAAGTTTGAATGCCATAGATCGTGATGTGCATTGAAATCGCCTAAGATAATGCGATTGTTTCCAGTGAGTACGCCGCTGATATCAGGGCGGTATCCACTGGGGCAACAGGTAACAGGAGGGATGTAGATGTTGATCATTTCTAGATTTGCATCGCCCGACCGTACAGATAATCTTTGACGTTCTAAGACACTGTCCCTGCGGTTGATGTCGGGATCAAATATATGATACTGCACAGTGTGGTGTATGATAAACGCGAGGCCGCCTCCATTTCCGCTCTCGCGATCTTTTCTGTGGACATTATACCCAGAACAGGTCTGCAATGTAGATCTTGCTGTGAGTTTAGTATCTTGAATCGCAGAAATGCGGATGTTGTGCCGCTTCATGAAGTCGACTATCTCCGTGATCTTCCCAGTTAATCCATTACAGTTTAACTGCAGAATTGTAGGTATGAGTGGGAGCAGCCATGTGAGTTGGTGGCACCGTGGGGCGTGAGCAACAGCGGGTACTTGTTGTGGCTTGCTGAGCAGTGGGGCTGCTGGAAGGTAGCGGGGACGCTAAGGCGCAGACTACGGGACGTCCTAGGACGTGAACAGCAAAGAGCCACAAAAGATATATAGAAGTTACGTGGACGTCTGGTTTTGGGGTCTAGCCCAGAACAACCTGTCCGATGCAACCATCCCTTACACGAGACACACTGACAAGAGTATGACCGTCCTAAAAAGATTTTTCCGGCAGATGCAGCAAAACCATTTCTCAGGACCGGGGTCAGGAGACGGACCGGATTGGATTCGGTACCTTCCCGGAGCAAGAGAATATGGAGCAGTCCCGCTGCAAGGAGCTGCTGGGAGGATGACAATTTGTGGGAGGGACGCAACAAATTAAATGGGGTTACACTGAAATGGCATTCCCTGGTCGGGAAAAAATCCCGAGTCGCTCCGGTACATAGAACCGACGGCCTTGGGAAGCGAATGGGAAATGTCATTGGAATCTGCGAATGTTATACCCGAATATAAAATACTGGTGCAATTTCTCGAAAAACCTATTCAGGGACTAGAAGCAGTTTCTTCGGCTCATAAGACCAAATCGAAAGAAGCATCATTCAGTAGTAAGCCAATAGCTCTTGCTACAGTTCGTACTCATCAAACCAATATCGGGCGTTGCGTATGTTGTGCAGGTAAGCATGCGTTAATGTACTGCTCTGAGTTTAAGAAGAAACAACCAGCTTCGATGCTTGAACTGGTCTTAAAGTTCAAACTATGTAAAAACTGCCTTAAAACAAATCACTCTGCAGGCGAATGTCAATCATCATATACTTGTCTTAGGTGCTCTCTGAAGCACCACACTCTTCTTCCGACAGCCTGTCGTCACCACGTAGTAGCGTCGCTGCACTTCACATGTGTGTCCAGACCACTGCGATAACCAATTCCTAGCCATGCTTAAAATCAGTGTTCCAGCTGTTTTGCTAGCTACGGCGTATATCAAAGCTCAGTCGTTGACGGGGCATTACATAAAACTGCGGGCATTACTCGACAACGGCTCGCAAGCATCCTTTATAAGCGAGTATGCCGTTCAACAATTACGACTTCGTAGGAATCGGATGCATATTCCCATAACAGGCGTCGGTGGCTGTAGCGTTGGCGAATCAAAAGGTATAACCTCATTCGTTTTTAACTTCACCTACAGAACCATCGTTTAGGGTCACTTGCTCTGCGCTCATTTTGCCAAGGTGGGAAATCTTTTACCATTAAAGAGAGTCAATCCAAAACCATACACGGACTTTTTAGGCCTTACACTCGCAGATCCCTGTTTCTTCGAGCCAGGCTCGATAGACGTCATCATTGGCGCAGACCTCTATGGTCTATTATTAAAAGGTGATGTCAAGCACACCGCCTGTGGTGCGTCTATAGCACAAAATACGCACCTTGGTTGGGTTGTTTATGGGCGTATACCCAGCTCTGCATCTCCTCAGCTATGTACAACGCTGTGTACTACAACAATTGCGGATGACTTAAGCAGTTTAGTCCAGCAGATGTGGAAGTTCCATGAATGCGATGATATTCAACCTATGTCCACGATGACACAAGACGAACTATTCTGCGAAGAAATTTTCAAATCCACAGTTCAGAGAACCAGTTTGGGGCGGTATCAAATTCGTTATCCGTTCAAAGAAGACTGTGACCTTACACAATTATCAAGATCGAAAGCTGACGCTATCAATCTCTTCCATTCTCTGCAGGGTAGACTTAGAAATAACCCTGAAATGAATCAGTTGTACATGGCCTTCATGACAGAGTACCTATCTTTAGGACATATGGAAAAACGTAGTTGAAAACGACGAGCCAAAAGCTGTTTGCTGCAACCGCATCATGGCGTGTACAATTAATACAACAACAACAACAAGTTCTACAACTAAATTGCGTACTGTGTTTAACGCGTCCCGTAAAACGGGAGGGCACATCTCTTTAAATGAGTGCCTCCATGTCGGGCTGAAGTTGCAAAGCGACTTAAGCCGAATAATTATGCAATGGTGACTACATCGCGTTGGTTTCATGGCAGCTATAGAAAAGTGTTATCGCCAGATTCTGGTAAGCCGAGAAGACGCTGACATGCAGCGCATTATCTGGAGAGATGACGAGGGTGAGCCAGCAGCATATCGGTTGCTAACCGTCACATATGGGTTGAACTGCTCACCATACCTTGCAATTAAAGTACTGCAAACATTAGCTGACGATGAAGAGAAGATTATCCGGAGGCGTCAAATGTTTTACGAGAGTCGTTTTATGTAGACGACTGCTTGCATGGAGCTGATACCGTTGAAGCGGTATTGGAAGTGCAATACCAACTCCGACAGTTACTCGAACGAGGTGGGTTCATTCTTCGTAAATGGAGCTCAAATTCTGCAGACTTCATGCAGCGTTAAATCATAGATGACCATCAGAAAAATATTTGCTGTAACCTAAATCTAGACCGCGAGACGAAAGCTCTTGGTATTTATTGGCTATGTGATTCAGACTCCTTGACATACAAAGTTAGCTTGACTTCCTCACCGACACAAATCACCAAACGTTAGCAATTATCAGCCATCGGGAAAATTTATGACCCTCCAGGCTTATTAGCCCCCGTAACTTTAACTGGAAAAGTTATGTGTCAAAAGCTGTGGCTAACAGGTTTAGACTGGGATGATCCCATCCCCGACCCAATGCAGCAGGAATGGCAACGATTTAGAAAAAAATTATGTGAAATTGAACGTCTTAGGATTCCCAGGTGGCTTTGTGTAGAACCCAAGTCGTATTTTCCGATGCGTCTAACATTGCATATGCTGCGGCAGCATACCTCGGAATCAACACATCGCATAGCAACTTTCAAGTTTCGATTTTAGCAGCAAAGACAAAAGTCGCTTCCCTAAAGAAAATTACCATTCCTTGCTTGGAATTAAACGGTGTTCTCTTTGCAGCCAAGCTTGCAAGCAAACTTTCTGAAACGCTTCAGCTACCGTCTCTTGAAAAATATTGTTGGTATGATTCAAAAACGGTACTCAGTTGGATCCGATCAATTCCTGGAAAATATAAACTATATGTCAGTAACCGAATAAGCAAAATTCAAGCCTACACATCGATTGACTCTCGGTAATGTGTTCCATAGACGAACCGCAGAAACAAAAAAATTTGACGCTCAGATATTCGCGAGTTGAATGCCAAATGCAGTATTTGTGAGGAGCGCACGGATATTGTGAATTTTAGCTGTTCACTAAGATTTAAGGGTTCCTTATTTACCAGAATCCTTTGTAGGAGTGCTAGGGACCTGAACTATAGTAGATCATCTAGTGGAACACAACATATTTTCACAGCATATTCGGAAATGTGTTCGTAACGGCTAATGTCGTAGATATAGCGATTTCTCTCAGCAGATGAACGTTCTCCAGTCATTTTACGCATGATGGAATATTGGTCAATCTGTTAATTGCGCATGCGCATGAAACTACCTTAAACGGAGGTACACAGGCAACTCTTATTTTTTTACGACAGCGCTATTGGATCATCAAATCACGACCAGCCAACAACACTCATGCAACTTATGGGAAACCTCCCTTCACATCGGTGCGGTCTATGGGAAGCTGGATTGAAAGGAGCTAAGCATCATTTGCAACGCGTCATAGGCTGAGCAACACTAACCTCCGAAGAGTCTGCACTGTACTCAAGCAAGTAGAGGCAGTACTAAACTCAGGCCATTATGTGCTTTGACGGAGTGATCCCACTGATTTAACAGTGCTTACTCCCGGCCACTTTTTGGTGGGCGGTCCGCTGGTCGCAATTCCTGATCCAACCTCCTTGAACTAAACACAAATGGGCTGAAACGATGGAAATTGTTACAGCAGATTCAACAAGATATCTGGAAACGCTGGAGCCGATGCAAGTCAGATACAAATGGAAGCAGACGTGTCAGAATGTTAAGATCGGCGATTTAGTGTTGCTTCGTGATGAACGTCTTCTCCGTTGCAATGGCCCATTGGTCGAGTTGTAGACATACACCGAGGTAGCGATGGTATTGTGAGGGTGGCAACTATACGCACTGCCACGTCAACATTTAAGCGAGCCATCTATCTCCAAGCGGTTCTCACTGGAAAATTTCGTCGCACCAGATGGACGAGGTGGGCGGAATGTCAAAGATCAATACAATCATGCAGCACAGCAACCCTACTAAAAACGCATGAATAAATGCTGAGATTGCACCTGACATCGGTAGTTATGCTTTGTGCATCTACTTTCGTTAACAAGAGCTTTTGATGTGTTGGAAGCCTTTGAGCGGTCGATCTCCGCTCTCTACCTACATATGTAAAACCAACAACCATAACAAAGTGAATATCAGCGGCAGCAGGCGAAAAAACATGTTTCTTATGATTTAGGACCCGAGTGAGTTCGTGGAGAGAAGACGTGTTTGATGTCATAAAAGCTAGTGAAAGTTAATAAAACTAAAAAACAGAAAACTGAACCAAATAAATGTCAATAGTAATTAACAATAAAAAACATTAAACAAACAAGAAAGAAATTCAACGTAACCCGCTTAAGTATATCTCTTAATTTCAAGGTATAAGTTAAAAACTAAAAACATCTTTTACTGAAAGCATATATAAGAAATCTGAAAAATAGTGAAAATGCCAAATAACGAGCGGATACAACAACTATTCAATGCGACGAGTGTCAGAAACCTCTGCCTATTACCAGCGATTACATTTGTGCATGAACTGCAATTGCAAGTACCATTTTTCAACATGCACAACTATTTCTGACAACACTTCTTCGACGATGACCGGTGATCGTCACAGAAATTGGAGGTGTCACAAATGCCGACAAAGAACAAAATCAGCATCCTCACAATCCGAGGCGCCAGTAAAACAAATACCACATTGACACGGACGCTCCTCGCTGAAGTCAGCGTCCAACAAAAAGGCGGAACAAACGTTTGTGTGGATAATGAAAATGGTCAAAACGAACATAGATCAATATCTAATATAAGAGCCGAAATGCTCTCTGTGAAAGCTGATGTATGCGAGCTTAACACCCTCATTCTGTTTGGCGAACGATACCTGCTTGGACGATATCGTGTGCGCATGGTATTCTGAATCTTACGTTGCCGTTTATCGTGTAGCTTTACGTTGTTCGTCAACTACACGATATCAAGTTTAAAACTTGCAACTCTGTGTACATATGTTTTGTTTTTGCGCACGTCCATAAAGTTTAAAAAATAAGTGAAACAAAAATATAGTTGTTAGTGAAATAAATATAGTGCTTTTTCGCATACCGAGCAAAGACACAAACAAACCAACAGCGATCATAATTAAAATGATGTCTACTAATGACCGGTCATTATTTCTTGCAGCGGCTGCTCGTTATCGTAAGTCAGCTAATAATTAAGTTTCTCTAAGAGACATTGGTCACAACAAAGACGGGCGAGTGGGTATTTATGAGAGCCTCACAAAACAGAGTAGAGATGTTTTGCAGTTCGCGATGCAGCTTAAGAGGCAAAATAAAATATCTTCTGCATTTTCAATGCGAAGCCAAATATACGTACGGGTGAACCCCACATGCGATGTGCAGAAAGCAGTGAACGCGTGAAAAGAAGAGTGAGATTAGATTGTACCTAAATTGTTATTATCTCTTTGTAAACTTACGTATGTATGTATGTGTACTGCAATGTGTGATAATTTATATATTAAGCGCTGGTATGTCACTCTTAATCACCTTTTCCTTTTTTCACTTCTTTCTTTGCTTTCACTTCCAATAATCTTTCATATTTTTGACAGATTTCGTATTTGCATACTTGTTTATATTTTACATGCGCGCATAGTTTTCTTGGAAGAGCAATCCCAGATTATTTCGTTTGATTGTTTTTGATGCATTGTAATAATTATGTTTGTTCTAAAGACAGTTCCCGCAGTATGGTTCGCGTTTTAAGTAGGCAAAAGCAAGGTTTAAAAATCTGCCATATTAATGCGTAAAGCTTATCAAAAAAAATTTGATGAATTCAGGTTTATGTTCGAGGGTTCTGATGTAGATGTAGTCTGTGTTTCGGAGACATGGTTTTCTGCTGGTTGCAGTGACAATTATTTGCTGTAAATGGGTATAATCTATATCATGTGGATAGAATCGGGCATGGTGGGGGGTGGTTATTTATGTCAAGAGTGGTATTTCATGCAAACTTGCCTATGCGTCTCCGCATCTAAGCTCGATTGAGTATATTTTTTTATTTTTTTGGAAATTTTTTCAAAATCTGAGAAACTGCTCATTGGTTGTTTATACAGACCCAACAAAAAAATTGATTACATGCAATTTGTAGATTTTCTAGAGAATGTATTGATCGGCTATAGCAAAATCATTTTGACAGGGGACTTTAATTGTAATATTCTTACTGATTTAAAATTTCCGCTGACTATACAAAATTTGGGCCTTTTTCTTGTAAACAACACTGAACCAACCCACTTTACCTGTTCTTCTAGTACTCTTTTGGATATTTTTTTGGTAAACGATACGTCTAAAGTGCTTTTGTATGATCAGATTTCAGTTCCGAATTTCTCCAAACACGACCTGATATTCTTAACGTACGATTTTCAATTTGTTAGAGCCATTTCGTCTTATTCATATCGTGATTTTAATAACATACAGTACCAACAACTCGATGCAGCCGTTAATGACATTAACTGGAGGTCTATTTATCAACTGGCGTCTGCCAATGACCAAATCAACTTCATTCAGAAAAACATAAGTATGCTCTTTGACCAATTTGTCCCTCTTGTAAAAAAACCTACTAAATCTGAAAGACGCCCGTAGTTTAACGCCTATATTCAGAAATTAATTGAAAGACGTAATAGAGCCTACTCGGTTTGGAAGAAGACAAAGTCAGAAAGTGCCTTCACTAACTATAAAACTTTGAGAAGAGACGTTACTAGAAGTATTAAGAATCATAAACGGAAATACTACGAAAACCTATTCAGTACAGCTATTGGCTCTCAACAAACCTGGAGGCAGATTCGTAATATAGGAAGCACTAACAGAAGTACGATCACACTTGATAATATAAATATAAATGCCAATGAATTGAACCGAGAGTTCGTTAGCTTGCTTTGCAATCAGAGTAATGCAAACTACTCTCACTATAGTGCTAGTTCTGATTTTTCTTTTCCCGGTTTTGGTTTTCAGTGTGTTGATGACTGCGACGTTGTCGATTCTATACTGGCAGTAAAATCATTTGCCGTTGGCCTTGATGGCGTTCATCCAAAATTTGTTAAATGACTATTGCCAAAAATTCTACCATACCTCACTTATGCTTTCAATACAGTTTTAACCACGGCGGCCTTTCCAAAATGCTGGAAAGAGGCGAAAATTATTCCCATTCCAAAGCCCAATGGTGATTTTAGGCCTATCGCTATTTTGCCATTTCTGTCAAAAGTGTTCGAACGTATAGTGAATCGGCAGATAAACTCGTTCGTAAATAATAACTCCCTAATTAGTCCATACCAGTCCGGTTTCAGGAAAAATAGAAGCTGTATCACTGTGATATTAAATATCCCGGATGATATAAGGCAGAATATGGACCATGATCGTGTTACCTTTCTTGCTCTTTTAGATCACTCGGAGGCATTTGACTCGGTAGATCATGCATTACTTTGTTTTAACTTTAAGCACCTTTTTAACTTGTCTAACCCAGCTGTAGATCTAATCAAGTCGTGCCTCAATGAGAGATCCCAATCAGTAAGTGTGGGTAGTTCTATGTCTGACCTATTGCCTGTAACTAAAGCTGTTCCGCAAGGATCTATACTTGGGCCTTTACTTTTCGTGTTATATATAAACGACCCTACCAAATGTTCTTAAGCACAGCAATGTTCACATATATGCAGATGACGTTCAAATATATCTAAGTAGTCCATTCGCCTCCATTGAAACTTGCATACGCAATCTGAACGTCGATCTATGCCTGTTAAATGAATAGGCTAGTGATAATGGACTATTCTTAAACCCCAGTAAACCGCAGTGCATCGCTATCTATAAGAAACCCTTTGACCTTAACCGCTATCCCAAAGTAATGCTTAACAACACTGAGATACCATTTGCCGTCACCGGGAAAAAAACCTTGGTGTTACTTTCAATACAACGTTGACGTGGAACAACCATATTTTTCCAGCAATAGGCAAAGTCTATGGAAGGCTAAGAGTGCTGTGGACTACTCAGCACTTCACACCATTTAAAATAAGGTTGCTCTTAACGAAGTCATATTTGATTCCAACGTTACTTTATGGTTGCGAACTTTATGCGAATTGTGACAGTGTCTGTAGTAGAAAACTTAATGTTTTGTACAATAATATTGCACGCTATATCTACGACATTAGCCGTACGAACACATTTCCGAATATGCTGTGAAAATATGTTGTGTTCCACTAGATGATCTACTAAAGTTCAGGTCCGTAGCACTCCTACAAAGGTCATTATTTATATTGACTTTCGTTGTGTGCGGGACGTGTTTTCGCAGTGTCGTGGGGTGCGCGCTTTGTTAATACGTTTTATTTCAACACTATAGCCAATACGTTCCTTTCTATACATACATAAATATGTTTTGTCCAACTTGCAAAGACAAAGTCGATAGAGTGGATGTGAACAAAGTCGCGTGTGCGGATTGTGGAAGTTTTTATCATGCCTCTTGCGCCAAAATTACTGCTGATGATTTGGACTATATGAAGTGCAACAACATTAAGCATCGATGCGAATCATGCTCTATTTTGCGCAGAAAGTCCATACATCAACAGCCATTGCAAGCTTCTATATCTGCTGCTGCCATGGATGTATCTGCTCCGACCGCAACGAAGACTGCCTCACAAACATCAAACAAACTAATGTCATCGGCGCCTTCTAAGCAAAAGCAGAACATGCAAAACGTACAAAAACAACAAACGCAAAAGACATTTGGAAATAACAGCGCAAATATTCCCAAAACGAATAACAACAATAACAACACCAACGCAAGTGGTTCCCACCTCCCTCAGCAAGTGCAATTGCATAATAATAATGATACAGGTACGAAAGAAATAACTTTGCAGTTGTTGTATGACGAGATCATTAGTTTAAAGAAACAAAATACTGATTTTCTCAACACTGTAAAGGAGCTCAAAGAGGAAACTCAAAACTGTGTGCTAAAGTATGCAAGCTTGAAAGTACATTGAACTGGAGAGAGCAACAACTGCTGAGCAGCGCTGTCGACATTGTTGGTGTGCCGCAGCTAGCAAGTGAGAATGCCAGTGAATGCACAAAAAATATTTTAAGCTCTGCTTTGGGTATAACCGTGACGACAGAAGATTTAAGCACATGTTATATTAAAAAACTACAGAAGAGAAATGAATCTTCTCATTTTGGTAATGTGCTGCGTGTTCACTTTGCTTCTATTGAGATGAAGAGAAAAGTGATGTCTAGTAAACAAAAGGCAAAGGGAAAATTAACCCACTGAGCTTTTGGTGATGTAAACAAACGCAATATTTACATAAATGACAGTCTCACTAATTTCAATAGAGCTTTGTTTACAGCGGCAAAAAAGCAAAAAGTTATAAGTATCTGTGGTTGAAAAATGGAAAAATCATGATAAAAAAGGCTGATAATGGCGAGGCTGTTACTTTAAGAACTTTTGACGATTTGTCAAAAATAACTTAGATTCATATAATTATTTATCATCAAAATTAATGGTATTTTTAAATTTCCTATATAATGACAGCGATGCCATAAACACGCCTATTAATGATTTAAATTATTGGGTAGTACTAGTGACTCTTTTGTTGTTATTCACCAAAATATACGCAGTCTTCGGCAAAATTTTGATCTTTTGGTCTGTTGTTGTTGTTGTTGTTGTAGCGATTAGGTTACTCCCCGAAGGCTTTGGGGAGTGTTATCGATGTGATGGTCCTTTGTCGGATACAGATCCGATACGCTCCGGTAACACAGCACCATTAAGGTGCTGGCCCGGCCATCTCGGGAACGATTTATATGGCCACATTAAACCTTCAGGCCATCCCTCCCTCCCCACCCCCAAGTTCCATGAGGAGCTTGGGGTCGCCAGAGCCTCGTCTGTTAGTGAAACGGGATTCGCCGCTCGAAGGTGAGGTTGACAATTGGGTTGGAGAAGCTATATATTGCGCTACGCAACCCCTTGAATCCCTTGGTCTGTCATTTTGAGTTGTTTAAAAAACAAACCGATTTATTTTTGTTTCTGAAATATGGATATACTCTCATGAAATACGAGACTTTACGATACCTGGCTATACTTTTTTTTGCTAACACTAATGACCAATATTCTGCAGGTGGTGTTGGAGTTTTTTGTTCGAATATTTACGAGTGTGAATATGTCGAGTATAACATTACAAGCGCAGATATATTAAAGATCTCCTTAATCATATCTGACAAAGTTTTTAATTTCATGTGTGTCTATAGATTACATTCGGTTTCTGCACAGACATTTTTGGAAGTGTTTTCAACTCTTCTTTGTAGCGAGAATTCAGGCAATTTCATTATTTTAGGTGACTTTAATTTGGATATCCTCAGACTGAGTGATACAACTGATAACTACCTAACGCTTATGGCTAATCATGGTTTAACATCTTTCTTAAATGTAACTACTCGTAGTGTTTCTGGAAGCTGCATCGACAATGTTTTTGGTCGCAGCAGCGGTAGTACTTTTAAAAATATTTCCGGCATAAACCTTGACTTTAAATTACAGATCATACTATGACTGGTATAGTAATAAATATTGCATGGAAAAAAAGCATAAATAGAAGTAACACGAGTTCAAAATTAAAACAAGATTAATTTCGGTTTGCTTAATCAAAGCTTACGGTTTGAGTCCTGGGGCAAAGTTTTTGCTGAGAAAGACGTATCCAATGCATACCAAATTTTTTTAAATACTTTATAAGCCACATTCAGGCTGCAACCTTCTCCGTCACTTCACCTAGATCTGATATAAGGTTTAAGCCTTGGATAAGAAGCAGTTGATGAAAAGATTCGCCTTAAAAACAAGCTTGGAAGAAAGAGCACTAAAAATCCTTCGAATACAAGGCTTCGTAGTCGACATAGAGATCTTTGTAGAAGGTTACAGAAAAGAAGTACGATTGGAACGCGACAGTTTCTATCGAAATGAATTCAGGTCGTCGTTTTGGAAACCCAAAAAGGAATGGAATGTTATAAAACAGCCTTTAAATCGGAGTCTAAATCATTGACTCATCAATGTTTTAGGTAATGGGCCTAAATATTTCTGATCCCACAACTGTAGCAAACCTTTTTAATAGTCACTTTTCAGCAATCGGCAAACTTATACAACTATTTACACATAACGAACTTTCAATGAATAACTCAGATATTTCAATTTAGGTAGTAGCTTTTCTTTGAACCTTTACTGGCACTGAATTACTGAGGTAGTAAAATCGTTGGACAACTCAGATCTTGTGGCCTTGATGGTGTTTCAAAATCAGGTTTTGAAAAAAGTCGCTTACAATTTGGTTGACATTTTAATTTTATTTTGTTTGGACAAAAGCTGTGTACTCTGGAACCTTTTCCTACTGATTTAAAAGTGCTGTTGTCATTCCTTTATATATAAAAAGCAACAAAAAAGATACATAAACCATTACCGAACCAATCTCTTACTTTCTTCTATTCCAAAACTTTTGAAAGCTTAAAACAAAGTAGAATTCTTTCTTTTCTTACACAAATCAGTATTCGCTCGATGCAATACGGAGTTAGATCTTGGACTCTCACAGAAGATGCCCTGACTGAGCTTTGTTCCGTTATCTTATGGCGAGTTACGACAAAAACAGAACTGTGCTGGCCTGCTTTTTATTGATATCACTGAAAGCATTTGATATGGTTGATCATCCCAATACTGTTAGACCTAAATTCGATTGCTAAGGCTTTCTGGGCTTAGGTACAATTTGGCTCACAATCATATTTATCAGGAAGAGTGCCCAGAAAGGAAAAAGTAAAGGTTCGGCAAATTGTTTTAAGCAATCTTGTTGACAACAGGCTTAGGAGTTACCCCAAGGGTCTTGTTTCCTAGGTCCATACACACTCGTTCCTTGTTTAGTCGAATTCTTTATTTTCTTTGCCGTTCTATGCAGCATGGGTTACCGTCTTTTTGCGACGACCTGGCTATAAAGCCTATTCGTTCATCGGAACTGATATGGATTTGGTTAGCCAGGCGCTCAAACTTCGATGGCCTCATTGGTGGATGAGTGTGGTTTGCTAAACATGATAAACCTGATCGTTCAGCCAATCAACACATAACTTGAAACTGATGTATTTCAAATTAGCATCCAAGGACTTCGACCTGATGATTGCACATTTATTTACAGCCAAGGACTGCAGAAGGTTCTCCCTTAGCAAATCAGTCTACCGTGCACCGTGGTACAATCGGGGTTTTAACTCATGAAACAAATTGTAGCGATAAGTTGTTTCCCAAGTTGAGTATAGATTGATACCTCGGCAATGTCTGGGGTGTTTCATTGGACCAAGCCTTAAGTTGGTCAACACATATTTATCGCCTGAGGCATGCGATCTACTGCGTGGCGGCTACATTTTTAGAGTCTAAGGAGTATATATGTACAAATCCTGGCAACGCTGGAAGAAGAGCTTTATTACGCCTCTTGGTTGACCTCTAAGCTTCCATACTTTTTATCGGCATAATATGCTGCTGAGGGTGGGGTAGTGTATTTGGGTGCTGTTCCCTTAACAGTTATAAATTTCAGAAAGGAAACTCTTATTTATTCAAAAAGTGTCATAAGGAAAATATGTAAGGTGAACAAGTTTCCACCATCAGCCATGGAGTTGTTTTTAAGAGCTGGGAAATTCTTCAGTAAAACACATTGTTACTATGACAAGACTTTAAAACATATTCTTTACTTCGTGTGGGTATTTGACACAAGCTTAGTCACGGATAATTTATAATTTGAGGGCAAAAACTCACTCGGACTTGTTGTTGTCACCACATATTCGTACTACCCATATATAATAATCTTTTTTTACTATCGTATTCTTGTAAAGCCTTTCAATACGCTACCTGTCGTCTTATATCTGTTGTCATTAGAAATGTGCATCGAATTTTTAAAAAAAAACAATCAAAACTCATGTTTTAGTAGAGCAGTTCACACGAACGACATCAAAAACTGTGGCTGGAATTCACACCACTTATGTATTTAATTTCAACATTTTTATCTTCTATTGTTATACATTTATATTTAGAATTTAGGCTAACTTTAACTTCAAAACTTATTAATCTATTTTACCCCCACAACCAATAAATTTGTGTTATAGTATTTATTTAATTTTTTTGACGATTGGCATTCAAAATCTTAAAGTTTCAGAGTAACTTTTTACAGAATGCTTACTTTTCTGTTTCAATTTTGCAATGTTTTTTAATATAAGTGGTCGAGTTTATATATGTAAACAT
>JARSSU010027215.1:0-13624 GCA_029619165.1 Eurosta solidaginis
ATAATTAGTTTTAGTTTGACAAGTTTACCATATAGTGATGGTAGCGTTTAATTAATTTTTTTGTAAAGTAATAATAAAATCGTTTTTTTAAATACCAATGTGAGTGAATATAAATAATTGTTTGTGAAGTAATATTTCATGTAAAATTCAAATTTATAATTGTGCAAAACTTTGTTTGAAACTATGTAATTTAGATCGTGTAATTTTATTTCTAATGTTGTTTTTGTCTTTTGTATTTTGTTATAAACAAATATAGACCGCCCCTGAAGAAGATAAGGATAATTATCGAAACGTTGGGCTAAATGGTGGAATAAATAACATTTTATTTGCACTTGACCCTAATAGATCAGTAAAGCTGAAAAACTACATATAAAATCAGCTCGTTTTCAACCATCGCGTGAACTATCATTTTCAGGCGGTTAAGGAAGACCCAAAATACAAAACACAAAATTTGTTAGTTGTTCGTACAACCAAGTACTGTCGATGCGCGTTTGTTCATACTCAATGTAAAAATTTTGAATGCTCGTAAGATCGAAATTTCGTAGAAACTGCTACACAATATACTTATGTACATACCATACTTTTTACCTAGCTCGTAAATATTAACGTAAATATGTAGAATAGTACATAGGAAATATTTGGAAGTAATTTTGTGTATAAATAGAAAAGGCTTACCGAATAGAGAACACTATTGAACACAATTTTATTGAACACATATCTTCACGCGTTTCTATTTAATTCATTCAACATGGCGATCCTGCCAGATCACAACAAGCAATTTCTATTATCCAAGCAAACTGCTAAAGATCCTGTAAATAGCCTGACAATTTTTAATCAGGACTAATTAAAAAAAAATACCGAATAGAGAACACTATTGAACACAATTTTATTGAACACATATCTTCACGCGTTTCTATTTAATTCATTCAACATGGCGATCCTGCCAGATCACAACAAGCAATTTTTCTATTATCCAAGCAAACTGCTAAAGATCCTGTAAATAGCCTGACAATTTTTAATCAGGACTAATTTAAAAAAAAAGTCCTGTAAAGGAACTACAAGCAACAAATCCAAAACCCGGTAAACGCATCAATCTTGAGGTATTTCTACCAACTTACCAAGTAGTTTCGAGGGCACACTAAGGCGATACGGCGGATCGAGGCTCCACGTCACCTTCATAAGGAGGCAGCAGACTTAATTTCTTCAAGAGAACCAAAGCAGTGCCAAAGATAAGCATAATCGAGTGGAATAAGGATAATGACAGGCAGCATTAAGCATAATAGGAGAAGTGGAATAAATATTACAACCCGACTAGCGGCATACTAATTCGAACAATAACAATTTAGACAGGCAGCATGACTGGCGGCTACTACATATTTTAATCAATAATACAACATTAATTAATACTAAATACACTTAGAAAATTCTGGCGGCCTCACGGCTGCTCAACAAGCAGCAGAAAATTTTTTTGTGCTTAGGAAATTTTTTTTGAATAGTAAAGAAAACAAAATTTATAAAATCGCGTGTTCGAATCGAGCTCAAGGCCTAACAATAATTTTTTATCATTATTATTGTTATGATAAATTTTTTTCTTAATTGAAAAAATTTTTAAATTAGAATAGAAGAAAGAAAAAATGTAGACAACTGCCAAAGCTCGTTGTTTAGATCCATTTCGGGAACTGCTAAATTCCTTCATCGGCAACGTTTAGGCGCCGCTGCTATTACCAATCAGCCATCGCAGCGATTTGTTTGTTTGTGTTCATTAATCCTACTTCTATTCTGGTTCGTGCCAATTCACTATAGGTCAAATGTCCACTTTTTCTGTGCGAAACTAATTAATCCAACAAAATCATGGTACTCAAATTAAAACTTGTTAGCATTTCAAGAGTAAAAGTAATTCTGTTAAAAAAATGGAAATTAACCCATTAAAGACCAAAAATCAATATTAACCCTTTTGCAACCATTAATGCAAACATGAAATTCATTCGTTTATTTTAATTATAGTAAAACATTTAGTACTTGATTAAATCTAATTCATTTTGTAAATTTAAATCATAACGAGACTCTTCACATTCATTATTTCATCGTGTTCGTTGCCAATTGAAATTCCTCTATCGTTTCGCAGCTACGTAATAGATCAATTACTTCAGGTGGAAGTGTTGAACGCTTCCGCTTTTGTAAGCGTCTCTTTAAAAATGTTGTAGAAATTAATGGATCTGATGTATCCATAGCTCTATTAAATACGTCTAACAGGTTATTGATGCGGTTGTTCCTGCGGGCGTGATTCAGTCTATCGGATTTGTATATTTTATGTCGCGATTCAGCAGCTTGTTCTGCAAAAAAGCCTAGTGGGAGCACCGTATTTTCTATTATTTGTTTTGAATGCATGAGGACTTTATGTACCGTAGAAGTCATTGGCAACCAGCAATATAGCTCCTGAAAATGTTTTGCTGTCTCAAAGCAATATATTTCAAATTTGCTTGAGTTTATTTCGAACTGGCTGGATAAACAAATCAAAATGATTTTAAATCGAAAAATAAGCTCTTTGTCAACACCAGTTATTTCAGAAAAAATCTCATGATCACTAATGCTCGACGAGCAGTGTTTCCGTCATTTGTGGAACCGCAGCCACCTACTCTGGGCATGTCCACGCGAAGTCCGAGCTTTGTCCAAAAATCGTTTTGTATTTCTGTTTTTCTTTTTAAGATAATTGACTTATCATCTCCTCGTATCTGCCACTTTTTCAATTTGCATTTATAGCCTAAATGTAATGTAAATTCAAAAAATCTTATCCAGCAATGAAGGGGACTAAGTCCAAACTTTAAGTTTTCTTCTTTTGCACGGAATATTTCACTTTTATAATCAAAAGTATTCATATTCGTTCTTGAAGATATCTAGCCTCCTGTGACATTTGTTCCACTTTTGAGCTAATTTTACGCAAAAAAATATAATGTTTGTTTAATTTTTTTTTCTACTTCATCCGAAATTGTATTGTCTTTCATTTTGCCAACAATGTGTTTCCAAACGGCATCAAATTGTCCTTTTTTTGTGCATTCTTTTCGCCATATTTCAAACAATTCTAATTTTTTTATACCGAGGTTAACTAAAGAAAAAGAGGTATTAAACGTAAATCGCAAGAAATCGCAATTTAAAATAAATTGCAAATGACACATTATCTATTAATTAATCTACTTATGAAAATTTGAAAGAGGTCAAAAGGGGTCAAAATTTTATAGAGCTTACAGAAAATCAAAGTTTAGAGATAAATTGCACCGTTTTAAGGTTATGCAGACTATTAAGTTATTTACAAGTATAGCGACATATATAAAAAGCCTTTTAATTAAAATTATTTCTACTTACTTGTATCTTTATTTTCCATTTTAAATAAATCAATTATTGTTAACTTAATTCAAGAAACACGAACTTAAAATTTACCGAACACTACTGAACTTGCAAGCAAATTGTATTGGTTGACTTTGACGCACAGCTGTGCACACACAGCTGTGTAACGGTTCTTTATATTTAGCATAAACAAAATTCATGTGGCTTTTTGTTGAAGTAATTCCAACTAAAAAACAACAAAAAATTATTTATAACGGCACTTTAATTTTATCACTTTTGCACAGCAAAAGCTGCCATTTAACCTATAGTGCAATTGATTGAATTGAAATTTATCATAACAATAATAATGATAAAAAATTATTGTTAGGCCTTGAGCTCGATTCGAACCCGCGATCTTACAAATCAGTAGGCCGATATAACAAAAAAATGTATAAATTAAAAATGCTTAAGATAAATTAAGAAAATTTTTCGATTTACATGATGACACAAATAACAAAAGAAGTGTTTTATGCCAGCTTTGAAACATGGCACAAACTCAGCCTAATAAATAATAGTTTAAAAAAAAACTAAAAAAAACACGCTTTTATAGGTAACCGTACTAAAAAATAGAAAATAATTTTCAATTAAAAAGAGTTTATATAACAGTAGTAGAAGGTCAAACAATCATTTATAGTTAATCACCTCAAAATAAAATTATAATAAATTTAAGTTATTAACAGAATAATTTAATTCAGATTAAAAAGCGTGGGGTGCATTTGACTACATTTCATATCTTTCCTCTCAGATAGTTGCCAATAGAATGGCTGTAACATTCAATATCAAGCACCCCACGCTTTTTTACGCTCAGCTACAGTATACTGCCGAACTTATAAGGCCCTGGATAAAAGGGATGTTTATAGGTTGTCTTAGGCTCAATTACGTACCAGTATCGTGGAGGGAAGTCAACGTGGTCTTTATCCCCAAGGCAGGGAAACCCTCCCACTCTAAACGAATGATTATAGGCTTATAAGCTTATCTTCTTTTCTGCTAAAAGCACACGAAAGACTCCTAGAGGACTACATCAGGAGGAGGATTGAGCCATCGCTTCTTTCGCAAGCTCAACATGCCTATACTAAGGGTAGGTCAACTGACACAGCCCTTGCATTCACTGGTATCCGTTATTGAAAGGTCACTTGACCTCAAGGAATACACACTGGTGGCATTTCTAGATATAGCGGGTGCCTTCAACAACGTTCTCCCTGAGGCCATCACCTCTGCGCTGGCCGATCGGGGGGTTTACGCGTGCCTGGTGGAGTTTATATACAATCTGCTTACGCGTAGCAGATTAAAACTGAGCTAGGTGGATGCATGATCCGCAGACCGGTCGGCAGAGGCACTCCGCAGGGCGGCGTTCTCTCTCCGCTATTTTTGGTGGTTACCGTCAACCAATTACTACGCCTCATGGAGGTAGAAGGTCACCAAGTGATCGCATATGCATATGACATCTGCGTCCCCAATGGGGGGGATATTTCCGCAAACTTTTTGCCTCCTACTGGAAGGGGCACTATCCAAAATTTCGCACTGGGCCACAGCCACAAGTTTGGAAGTCACACCCGGATAAAACCGAGCTTGTCCTCTTCACGAGGAGGTACAAAGTACCAAATCTTTCACCCCCAAGAATTGGGGGTACGCTTCTTAGCATTTAGCGATCAAGTCAAGTATTTTGGGAGTCATTCTGGATAGGAAGCTATTATGGAGTGACCATATAGTGGAGCGATCCAAGAAGGCAGCAGCATTCACCTGCAAGAGGGCAATTGGCACCTCCTAGGGATTCTCCCATAAGGTGACCTACTGGATTTACACAGCCATTGTGCCCCCCAATTCTTCTTTATGGTGCCTTGGTCTGGTGGCCTGCATTAGCTAAAAGTACCCATCTTAAAATGCTTCAAAAGGTGCAACGGAGTTCGGAGCTCTGCATTACCAGGGCTCTCGGCTCCACTCCAGATTCCATTACATACATACATGGATACATAGATACATAGACAGATACCGGCCAGGCTAATAAAAGCGTGTTAAAAAGGGCTCCAGTATGCTCTTTCGTAGATGTGCCATGCATCCAATTCTATCATTAATAAAGGAATGCTTTTTTTCGCATTATGTGCAAGGTTTCAAATCTATGGCCATTTGGGGTGGTCATAAGTTCAATTGACCTTATTTCTGTTAACCTTATGTCATCCCACCATCACATTATTGCATTGTTATCGAGCCTTGATACGTGTGCAAGTTTCAATCAAACTTATGGCCATACAAAGTGGTAATAAGGCCAATTGACCTTATGGCCGTTGACCTTATGTCACCACACCATCACATTAATGCATTGTCATCGAGCCTTGCTACGTGTGCAAAGTTTCAATCAAACTTATGGCCATTCAAAGTGGTAATAAGGCTAATTGATCTTATGGCCGTTGACCTTATGTCACCACACCATCACATTAATGCATTGTCATCGAGCCTTGATACGTTGTGCAAAGTTTCAGTCAAACTTATGGCCATTCAAAGTGGTAATAAGGCCAATTGAGCCTTATGGCCATTGACCTTATGTCACCACACCATCACATTAATGCATTGGTCATCGAGCCTTGATACGTGGTGCAAAGTTTAAATCAAACTTATGGCCATTCAAAGTGGTAATAAGGCCAATTGTCCTTATGGCCGTTGACCTTATGTCACCACACCATCACCTTAATGCATTGTCATCGGTTCTTGATACGTACGCAAAGTTTCAAATTAATCAGGCTTCTAGAAACCGGTGAAAATTAAGCTCAAAGTTTCCGTTACATACAGGCCAAGCTAATAAAATTTGTGGTCAATCCAATTTAATGTTTTTTGTTTTTTTACGAGGAGGAAGCATCGAAAGCCTCAAAGTCAGTGTGTGACTTTAACCCGCACTAAACCTCCTACCGTCTTTCGGGGTCACGTTTGTAATTTAACTTACACGTATAGCAATGAACTATACAGTGCCAAACGGCGTGGATCTTGTGCAAATCGTTCTAAAACTCTGAGTACCATATCCGTTCCTTTATCCTTGACCATTTTCCTAGGTACACTCATCATGCATAATCCTTAAAAAATGAATCATATTCATTGTTATCATCCGTGAATAACTTTTGATTTTCATCACTTTTCTTACCATTCAACCGATTTTCGAGCCATCGTTGAACGAAGCCAAGTCTATGGAACTTGTCGTACAAGGTAATGCGATAGCAATATAAAAAGCAAGCTTCGTCCGTTTCGTAAAACTTTTCCGTTCTTGAATGACATCACACAGGTCTAACTTGTGAAGATCCGCAGCTTTTTAAGACCGTAAACCTGAATACAATTTTCTGTTGCTTTTTTGAAGTCTGGGAATTTCATTTTCACATGTTCGCTGGGTGCAAGTGAAACAATGTATACGCTGGCAAGTTCTCTTCAGGTAATCTTTGTCCCTGTGAAGCGACAAATGATCTAAATACGGATTAAAAGTTATGTCTTTCAAAATTGAGCGTCATAAGCAGGATGATTCGACGACGTTTTTTAACGGTCCACGGTCCTGGGGTTTTTGTAGTTCTAATCCTAGTTTTTCAGCAATCGACTTTCAATCTGTCAAAAGTTCATTAATTCCCAGAATCCGCATTCATTCGATGATCTTTTGCCATTGACTGATCCGTTGGATTTGTTTTCTGCACGAAAGAAGATCCAACTGCTTTGATTGTAAATATTAACCACTGGCTCAAGGTAAGACGAGTATTTGGAAATCAAGAAAGACATATGATGAAAGTTGATTGAGTGACAGCTGAGTGCAGCTGAAAGGCAGTTGTTTTTGTTGAAGTGTTTCCTTCGATGGACAGTTCTTTTAATCCATTAACGATGTTGACAAAGTGCTGTAGAAAGATCGCAATACTCCTGTATTTCTCAGACCATCGTTGTTTCGCAAAAAGCAGGAATATGTTGGAACATACTTCCTTCTGGCAAGAGATCTACGATAAAAATTGATGACGTCCTTGATTGTTGCAATAGTGTTACGAGTTTCGCGGACTTCATATAAATTATTCACTACTAAATTCAATGTGACTTGTACAATGAAGTATAAAGCTTGAGGATATTTCTACCTCAAATAGCTTGCACACCATTTTCTTTTTCCTGACATTGTTGAACAAACGTCATAACCCTTGTCCTTTAAGTTTTCATAGGATCAAGTCCTCTTTCAATGATAAAATTATTTATCGCGGTGGAAATTGTCCATCCATAGCATCGTAGTTCAACAAAACGCTACCAATTCTTCTCGAATAACTTGCTTTTTTTCATCGTAGAATCTGATACCAATTGATAATTGTTCATTTCCTGCTATGTCACGGCTTTCGTCCCCCATATGAATGCTGTAGCTTTTTTGCATCGTTTATAATGTCATCTTGAATAACCTGTGCACAAAGTGATGATTTCATTCTGGGTTTGGGGCGAGGTTTAATTAACATTTGCTTTTCCTTCTTCAAAACGCTGCTAAGATGCTGATCACCCACTGTTGGGAGTGTGGCCTCGCAACCCCCCCCCCCCCTGGGGTTCAGAAAGTGTGAGGGAGTTGGGCGAAGAGGGGAAGAGCGTGGGGTGAGAGAAAGTAACGATGGACCGGGTGGGGGGGAGGGGGGGGGGGGGGGGGGAAAATTAGGGATGAACCAACGGGAGGTAGGAGACGAGGAGTTGATGATGGGACCTTTGGCTTCGACAGACTCACCATAAAGAAAAAAAAAAGTAAGAAAAAAAAAAACAAAAAAGAGTATGAAAGGGAAGAACGGAGGGGATAAAATAAAGTAAGAAAGAGAAAAAAAAATGGTTGAGAGAAAGAAGAGGAGAAAAATTAAGGGAAAAAAGAAAAATAAATCAGATGTGAGATAAAACATGTTTATAAAAAATAGAAAGAAAGGGAGAGCAAAAAGCAATAATGAAAGTGAGTAAAACATAAAAAAGGAAAAAGGGGAGATGGAGGTTAGTGGAGTGTTTGAGGGGGAGAGGGGTGTAAGGTGGAAGTAATAAAATGAAATGTGGGAGATAGTGGAAGAAAAAACAAGGAATGAGAGATGGAGACGTTGTGGGTGTTGGTAGGAGGAGGTGGAAGCATGAATGCGTGGAAAGGGTGGAAAAAAGAGGAAAGTAAACAAAGAGATAATCATAATGAAAGTAATCAGTTGAAGATGTGGGGATGTTCTGGGGGTTGGTATGGGGGGTGGTTGTTGAGGTGTGGGGTGGGGTAAAGATGGTTATCGTGATGAAAATGGAGGGGGTGGTGTGTAGTGGTGGTTGATGATAATTGAATTGGGGTGGAAGTTGTGAGTGTTGGGGATTGTGTTGTGAGTGTGGAAGGTGTATTTGGGAATGGGGAAGGGGGGTTAGGGAGGGAGAAGGGTGTATAGTTGTAAGGATTTGTGGAAGGTGTGAAAGGGTGTTATTTTGGAATGATTATTGTGTGTGGTGATGAAGATAGCAATTTTGGATAGATAAAGTTAAGGTGTGTAAGTTTTTTAATATTGTTGTTGTGTGGGAGAAGAGAGAAAAAGAAAAAAATCAAATACCCAAAAAAAGAGCTTCAAGACATATAAGGCACATAATATAATTTAGCGTGAATGTTGTACCTTTGATGTTTCATGGATTGTTTAGAATTACTAGTTTTTTTTTTTTTGTTGTGCACTCTGCAAGGTATCTATGTATTGATTATTGTGGGGTTAGTATCTGTCCCCTTCTCTTTTTTTTTTTTTTGCTGTTTAAACGGGTGGGGGGTAGTTTTTGTTTGATTACGTTGGTGTGAGAAGGTGTTTTTAATATTGGTTTGGGTGGGATGGAGTATGTGTTTTTTTTTGGTTGTGGTGGTTATTTCGTGTAAAAGAAAATTATAGGTTTAGTATCAGGTTAATTTTTTTTATTTTTTATTTTTTAGTGTTTTTTTTTTTTTTTATTTTTTTTTTTTTTTTTTTTTATAAGTTGTGTGATTTATTTAGAATGTTATTTGAAGTAATTTTAATTAAAATTTTATAGTGTGGTTTTTTCCAAAGGTAGTTTGTTATGTTTTGTTTTTAGTATATGTTAGTTAATTGTTTTTTTTTTGGTTTGTTTCGGAGTGTGTGTTTAGGTGTTGTTTTGTTGTTTTTTTGTTGATATAGGTTTTTATTTATTAGTTGTTCATTTTTTTTCTTTATGTTTTTTTTTTTATTTATTTTTTTTTTTTTTTTTTTTTTTTTTTTTATTTTATTTTAATTTGTGAAGTTTTTTTAAAAGTTGTTTTTTGTTTTTGAATGTTTTTGAATAAGTTTTTTTTTATTTTGATATGATTTTTGTTGTTGATTTTTGAATCTTTGAGAACGAAAGAAATTTAAGCCATGAAAATATTGTTGCGTGTTGTGGATATAAGCCAGGGGTGGGGTTGGTGGGGTGGGGTGGAGGTGTGTGGTGGGTTGGGAGGGGGTGGTAAACCCAACTAGAATTAATTTTGAATTGTTATTTTTTTTTTTTTTTTTATTACAAATAGCCTAAGTTTTAGCATTTTCAGTTTGAGAAAAATATTTACATTTTTTTTTTTTTTATTGCGGAATTGTTTAGTTTTATAGTTAAGGGAAGTGTTGCGAAAATGCTATTTTTTCATGTATTAGAGTTATGACAGTTTTAGTTGTTTTGATAGTCAAGCGTATTTTTTTTTTTAGTAAAGTTTTGTGTTTTTGTTTGTTATTAAAAAGGTTTTGAATATTTTGATTGCGTGTACCTTAAGTTATGTTTTTTGAAGACTAGGAAAAAAAACTTTGGGGGAGGAAAGGGTGAATGGGGGGAGATGAGAAAAGGAAGAATGAGGGGGGGGGGAGGGAAGGAGAAGGAAAAATGTTAAAAATAACAAAAGTTTTGTTTTTGTTTTAACGTTTTGCTATGTTTTAAATAGTTTAAAAAGTTTTGTTGTTTTGTAGAAACGACAGTGTTCAATATACAAATGGGAAAAAAAAATATAAATATAATAAAATATATTTAATCATACAATGACTGGTGAAAACCAGGTTATATAGACAAAAAAGGAGACAAAGACAAATAAAAATAAAGCATTTGTGATGATCATTTATAAAACGTTCTATCTCATGGTATGTTCTTTTTTATAAATAAAAGAAACAAAAACAGCAAAATGTAAATAGGTCTTAATTTTTAAAATTTTTAAGTTTTTATTTTAAAAATAAGTTAGAGTTATTAAAATAACTAGTTTTAAGTTTTTTTATTAAAATTAATTTTTGCTAGTAAAAAATGGATTAGGTCATTTATTAAAAATTAAGGATTTGAGATTACTTTTTTATCACATATGATAGTTTTTGTGTTTTTTAGTTTGAATAATTTTATTAAAGGACAGAAAAAAGGGTGAGAAGAAATGTGTGTGAGATCACTCTTAAGTTCGTTTTTGCCACTCAAGGAGGGAACTAAATTTTGATAACAGAGACACGAGTTGACAACGTATGTAATGATGTTTTTGGAGACTTTTCTGTTCTTTTCTTTGGTTTAGATGGAGGACTGGGGGGGTTGAGGCTTGTTAGGAGTGCGAAGAAAGAGATGGAGTAAATGCTAAGTAAATTAAAGTTAATTTTTTTAAAAAAAGGTTTTTAGTCATTTGTATATAAACAAGTGAAGTGTTTGTGTTTTTAATATCTTTACTTTTTTTTCTTTTCTAACCTTCGTATCGTCTTTAAAATCGTTTTTTTTGAATCTGTGAAATATAAAACAAGGGAATAATGCAATGGGTGTATTAAAGCAAGAATGTAAGAGTTAAATGGATTAAATCAAAGAAGTAACATATGTAAGATATATAGAAGTTTTTTTTTTATTTTTTTTTTATGTTTTTTTTTTTGAGTAAAAACATCTGTAGTTTATTTTAAATTGTTGTTCGTTAAAAGGAGAAAAGATATTAAACTTTAATTTTGTATTTTAAAAAAATAAAGAGTTAGGTAAATGGGTAAAAGTCGAAAACAATATGAAACTGAAAGAGTTTCAGGGTTTTCTATTAATTTGTTTCTAATTTTTCACAAAAAGTTTTAAATGCTATTAGTTTTATGCCTAAAGTAAAATACACTTATTTACATATTATAGGATGTAAAAGTGTAATACGAGTCTAGTAAGGAGTCAGACGGGTAGAAAGAGAAAACGCGCCGACAGATACTAATGAAAAGTAATTAGTTTTTAAATAGGTTTAAGGGATTCTTTGATTGGATTTGATAATTAAATTTAATGTGTGGTTTAGGACTCCCAGTTTAAGGAAAAATGAAACAAAAAGGAGGATCTTCTTACTGTTTTTTTGGGGGTGTGGGGTTGTGGAAAACAAGGACTAAAAATATGATGAGGTGTTCATAATAAAAACAACAACATGAAGTTGTTAAGAATAAAAAAGATCAATGAGAAATTAGTACAAAGTGGAAGAGAGTTAGCAAAAAAACGACAAACGAGCAGAGAATAAAGCGAAGACTAAAGTTTTTAAGCGAGATGGATAAGAACAAAAGGAAAATAAAACTAGCACGGGATATACGTAGAGGAGAGCGATATGACTACGTGAATGTAAGTTAGATAGAGTAGTTTTGGTAGAAGTACGTAAAAACTTTTTAAATTGGGGTGTATGTGTTTTTTTTTTTTTTTTTATTTATAAAAAAAGTAGTGTTAGAGACAAGAAAAGAGAGAGAGAAGAACGACAGGGATTTGTTTTAGATAAAGAAAAGGATTTTTTTAAAAAGTTTTATAAATATTAGGAAGGAATAAAAGGTATTTATAAGATCATGAAGGTTGTAGAAGTAAAAGAAGTTTTTGGGATGTTTTGATTTTTGAGAAAAAAAAAAACAAGACTTTCGGGATTTTGTAGAACAAAGGGGGGAATTTATTACATTTAAAGAAATATTAAAATTTAATCTATAAAGGGAAGCTTGTAGGGGGGAAAACCTAAAAGGGACATTAAAATCATTTGCAGAAAACCCCAACAAATTAATTCAATAGGGAAATAAATAAGAAAATATATGAGTGTTAAGTAGGAAGTTCATAATAAATAAACGGATAAAAAGAGTGTTTGTAATCGGGAAACAAAACGAAATATGGAGTCAATATTATAAAGATCAAGAAAGGATCTGATATTATTTTAATTAATTTTTATTAAACAAAAGGATAAATGAAGTGATTATACTGTGCCTTTATAGTGTGTATTCAGGAAGTTTTAGGTTATGAGAGCGTGTTGCATGTAGGGATAAGGGGGAGTAAGATAGGTTGATTATAAATCCTAGCAGGATAGGTAGGAAGGTTTAGGAGATTAGGATGATTTTGTGGGGAGTTGTAACTAACAAGAGTTTTTGCAAGCGGGGGGGGATTGTTATATTGTCAGTACGTGTTGGTAGGATATATGGTGGGGATTTGGATATGAACGTGGTGATAGGGACTCAAGGGGGTGTTTAGGGATCAAGTCAAAGAAAAGGTAAACAATGGGCAAGGCGGCTAAAGTTTAAGGAGGTAGGGGGAGTTCGTGGGCGGGAGGATATAGGATTAGTAACCAACGTGCAATAAGCTTATGGGTTAAAAATTGGCAGATAACTACACAAGGTCAAAGGTGATTAAACCCGATGACGGATTTATTTTTCAGTTTGTCATGGTTGAGATACACAGGATCTTGGGCAAACGGTTCGGTGGGGGGAATTTATTTCTTTTTTTTCTGTTACAAAGTGTTCTCTCTCTGTATCTCCGAAGTTCTATAGATGTTTTTTTATTTAAATTATAATGGGTTGGTTTTATTTTTGTTTTTTTTTTCTTAGTTTATGGAAAAACGACTTTTTCGAGCTACAGGTTAAGCAATTTTTTTTTTTTTTCCATATAGTGTTGATATTGAAGGCATATTGACAAGGCAAAGTTGTGGTTAAATGTTTGAAAATCATTCAGGTCGTAACAAAGGTTGGATTATTTTGCGGTGCACACACAGGGATTAAGTTGTTACTTGGTTATGTTGGTGGTGGGAGGGGTGCAATCCTATAAAACAGAATGGGGTTAGGGGAGTTTATGTATAGGCGGGATTTTGTCGGATGTAGCAAGGGTGGGGGGGGGTGTGGGGTGTGTGGTGGGAATGATATGCGGAGGGAATTTTTATTTACGGAGTTCGGGGGCTAGTAAAATAGGGGTTGTGTTGAGTGGAGTGAATGAGGTGTGGTGTGTGTTGAGTCAAGATTTTTAATTTCAAATTCTTGTTTGGCGTAAGGGTTTGTTTTAAACTTTAAAGGCAAAAGTGCGG